>JAKSZP010006769.1:0-145921 GCA_022478985.1 Massospora cicadina
TAGTCCCTATAGATAAAGTTTTTTGTATACATGATTTTGGCTCATGGGAGGATCTTGGTCTACTGGCAAGCTCATCAATTGGCATACTGACTGTGGTTCTGTGGGAAGCACTCATGGGATTATTGTCAGAACAGCAAAATAAGGCTATGGCACTATTTGATAAGTACCAGGATATCTTTGCACATGACGATCATAATTTTGGGGTGCGCTCAAGGGGTTGTACATCGGATAGATATGAGGGATCACCCTCCCATTTGATCATGACCTATTAGATGTTCAAAAGCGGCGGAAGGGGTTGTCTCCGACGAGGTGGATAAACTCATCGTGCAAGGAATGCTAGAGCTTTCAAACAGTCCGTGGGAATCACCTGTGCTTATCACAAAGAAAAAGGATGGCTCAAATTGAGTGGTTATTAACTATTGTAAACTCAATAATGTAACGAAGAAGGATTCCTACCCTCTTCCACAGACTGACAATATGTTGATCAATTAAGTGGGTCAAACTATTTTTCTACCAGGATCTGATCTTGAGGTACTGGCAGATCGAATTGCCATTAGTGGAACAGGAGAAATGTGTGATCATCCTCTCAAGAGGGTTGTTTCAGCTGACTTGCATGCCACAAGGGTTTTGTAATGCCCCGGCTATATTCCAGCATGCCATGGATACTATTTTAGGTGATTTATAGCTCTCCTGCATCCTAGTTTACCTCGACGACATCAATGTGTCCTTGCAGACATTTACAGAGCATCTGGCCCACTTGGAACAAGTGTTTCAGAGACTCGCTGCTGCTAATATCAAAATTAAGACTCAGAAGTGCCATTTCTTTAAGAACCAATTGGAATACCTTGGGTTCATCATGGGTTCAAATGGGCTTAAACTGCAGCCAGCTAAAGTGGAAGTGATAAGTAAGATGACTCGCTCAGGGAATAAGCGGGACATTCAGGTGTTTCTGGGAATGGTTGGGTATTACTGACGGTTCATTCCCAATTTCAGCTGCATCAGGGCCCTGCTTTTGAATTGCTAAAGAAAAATGCTTCCTTTAATTTAACGGAACATTGTCAGATTGCTTTTGATGTGTTGCAAACTGCATTAGCAAGCGCACCCATTTTGTAGTATCCCAACTTTGAAAAACAGTTCATAGTACAAACAGACGCATCCCTCGCCGCTATAGGGGCAATATTATCCCAAAAGGATGATGACGGCGTGGAGCATCCTATCGCATTCTGCAGTTAAAGCTTAAATTTTCACAAACAAAACTACACCATAACTGAGCGGGAGTGTTTAGTGGTAATCTATGCTTACAAAATGTTTTGGGTATATTTGCATGGGGTAAGATTCCAAGTAGTGATGGATCATGCTTCCTTGTGCTGGCTACAGAATCTGCGTGAACTGGAAGGGCATCTTGCACGTCTGGCTCTGAAACTTCAAGCATATGATTTTGAGATTTTACATTGGCTGGGAGCAAAACATCAAAATGCAGATTGTTATTCTCAGTTGCCAACGGTCTCTATCACGGCGGATTTAGATGACATAATGTACAAAAAGATGGTGGCGAACAATTACCAGGATGAGCCGCTGCAGGTGATCAAGCTGTTAGATGGACTCAGGGAAGATACTTTCATATATGGGGAAGAACTATATAATTAGATCGGAGACTCGTTGTTGAGTTTCCTGAACCTTTGGCTAGACCCTCAATTATTATGGATGCTTATCGGGCTGTAGGACATGGAGGATTGCAGAAAACGCTGGAGTTTTTGTGCTAATGCTACTGGGAAAGCATGCATTACAACGTATTGGAGACAGTTAGCTGTTGCTATCAGTGTCATGTGGAAAATCCTTTCCACAAGAAAACCACATACCAGCTAGTTAAACCCTGGTTTGCCTGGCATACCATTTTCATTGATGTAGTGGGACCTCTGACAACTAGCGCAAATTGATCTAAGTATATAATTATTGCCATCGATCATTTGACCCAATGGGCGGAGGCCAGGGCTATTAGCAACTTGAGCGCGGTCACCACTGCTATGTTTATTATGGAGTGTGTGATACAGCAACATGGCTGCCCAAAGTTCACCCTGACAGTTAACGGAACCAACTTCACTTTTCATATTTTGCCAAAGTTGAATGAGGTGATGGCGATCCATGGGGCTTTGACTACTCACTATCATCCGGAACTAAATGGGATGGTGGAGTGAGTCAACAGAATCCTATTAAACAAACTCCACAAATTTTTAAAGGATTAGCCCACAGAATGGAGTTCCCTTCTACATACCACTGTCTTCACATATAATATCAGCTATCATTTTTCCACTGGTAAGAGCCCGTTTCAGCTGCTGTATGGTCGACATCCAGCTCTGCCCACCTTTCTTTATTTGTGCGTAGAGGACACTGGTGGTGTGGACCCACGGAGATACTTGAAGACTCTTTTGGATACATTAATCAAGCTGCAAATGAAAGCCTACTCCACTAGTTTGGCCAAGAAGATTTGTAATAATGCAGCCAATCAGAAGATATGGAGCGGACTTCCGCTGTTTGCTGTGGAGGATCAGATTTTATTCCACAACCATCACGGATTTAGGTGGAAAAGCAAGCTTTCCAACATTTGGGTCATCCCATTTGAGATTATCAATAAGACTGGCATGGATGTCTAAACTATTAAGGAACCCAAGGGGGGTCATATTATCAATCAAGTTCATGCAAAGTTCTCCAAGCATATAAACAGTAGAAGCATATTGCCCAGTCAAAGGGGGGTTATATCAGGAAGTTGATATGACTGGATAATATGCTACCCATACCAACAGATCGGAGGGGGAACTGGGATGAGTCTTGAGATTTACAGAAAAAGGTATACGAATTATAATCAATAAAAACGATGACCATTTGGTAAATTGAGAGGATTTATGCTGAGATTCAATACAAATGAGATTATATTAAAAGGGAAGATGAATAGAAGATTACCAAGCTGAGGATGCATCTAGCTTTAGGAACTAAGATATAATGAGTCACATGGAGGATTGAAGAGGGAGGTTTTTTTCCAGGTGAAAAGTGATTGCGTATAAGTCTGCAATATATATTAAATAAAGGTCGAAATATGGTGTGATAGCTCCATACATAGTTTATTGAGTTTTTTTAGAAAATGGCAATCCATATATCGTCTGATTTGGTTGCTCAGTGGCTAATACTCTGTGAAAAATGACTTGGCAGAATTGAGCCTAGACGCTGAGAGCTAACATCCGTTCAACTATGTAATAGTCGTCATACTATTATCAACCAATTATACCAATTATCATACAACGCAGACAAATTGCACAAGAACTGAACCTGTGCAAGTAATAAGTTTATAGGGATTATTAGCCAAGAATAACCAAACTTATAGATTTTTACAAAGTGGTGCTCACTAAAGGGGTGTAGTTGAGTAGAAGAACTTAGAAGGATATCATATAAAGATGATTTAATAAAACCATGGACAGAGTTATCCAACATTAATAAGAATGCCCCAGACTCAGTGGATCATCGAGAGTTTGCAGCCTTGGAAGAGCAAGTTGCCAAGGTGGAGGAAGGGTTTGATAATTTCATAAGTTTCAGGAACGAGTTACTTGATAAAGTAACTTCATTAAATAAAGAAAGAAGGGGACTTAATTTGGGGTGTCTTATATCTTAAAGCGGAGTGGGAAGGAGATTGCATTGTTTGAGAAATTTCAGCACTGACAATGAGCGACTGAACCAGTAGGTCAAGGAGATAAAACTCACAAATGTGATTGTGAGCCATATGTGGCAAGTGATGCCAAAGAAAGAAGTCCTCATATGATAATTGGGAAGTCAAATACCCCAAGAAACGTGCTGCCCGCTTTTGCTGCCATTTTAAAGATGATGTTTGAAGTCACTCCCCAAGTGAGCCGAGTGGCCAAACCTAGAGAATTGGCTAGAGATACCTCAAAGAAATTTAAGGCAATGCTGAAATTGCCGACATTTCATCAGGATAACGCCCCTACATTTTTCCAACTGTTTGATATGACTATGTATGGCTATGGTGATTGTCAAAAGGCGTTGATGGTCATGAATTTCCTAGACACCAACTGTCAGAACTTAATGTTGCCTCATCTGGAGGTGGACTGCTGGCCATATGTGGAGGCCAAAGTGGCCATAGTGAAGGAATTTAGGAGCCCAATGCGCATGTCAAAGTTCAAACAGGAGATTATGGGCATCCAGTTCCATAAAGATGAATCTTTAGCAAGCTTTGCAGATCAGTTCTACCAAGAATCACAAATCCTGGTTGGAGCAAAGGTACTGGACGACTTCAATGCCAGAATCAAATTATAAGAGGCCCTTTGGCCCTATTGTGATTAGTACTGAATGATGTCTTCCATGTTCACAATGGAAATTATTACCTCTCAAATGGTAGATAATTTAAAAAATTGGGAGAAACCTTCGATGCCCCAAACAGAAGTTTCAAATCCAACCCAGTATGCAATTCAAATCCCATGAAGGGGAACACAAGTGCTAAAGAGACAAACAACCAAACCGTGCTAGGGAATAAGCCAAAGAGTTCAGATGGATGAATAAGAAAGAGAAGGTCTGCTACCAATGTGGAGGGAAGGGAATTTTTGCAGTACATTAAAAGAAGCTGAAGGACCAAACCAACATGGTCCAAGCGAAAGAGTCCTATACAAAGGATTTGGGAAAAAGGCCTGCGGCCTATATGGGGAACAGTCTAGATCTGAAGAGAATCCTGTTCCTCCCAATATCATGAATAAGGAAATTGACATCAGTGATATGTTTTTGGATGAAGATGTACAGGATCAACTGTATCAAATGGTCAATTTAACGTAAATGCAGTGACAAGATCTGGGGTGAAGAAATAACCCTGAGATAATCAAGGAAGTTGCCTGGCCTTACGCCCAACAATTAGCAGACAAGATTTGGGCTGACAATAATCCTTATGAATTGTCCAAAGTCTTAGATGAGGCAAACCTGTTAATCCCCCTCAGCGCAATAAAGGAATTGTTTCCTGATTTATCGGCGCAAATCATTCACACCATTGATTTGGCTAATAACGCCACTTTACACTCAGTAAACACTATCTTACAATACTTTGAGTGTGTGTATATAAATATACAAGTGAATCGAGTATAGGTAAGTGTGATTATTAACAGTGGAGTGCCCATCATCATTGTCTCAACCAAGCTGATAAAAAGGATGAAGATCTTGCCTGACTTGGAACACAAGGAGTAGTATGTGACAGCTGGGCCAAATACCACCTTCTCATGTAAAGTGTATAGCACTTTGCCACTGTGATTTGTATCACATGTGGTATCTGCGCCAGAAATAGTTTTGGCCAACCAAAACTATGACATTCTGATTGGGGTGGAATTTCTATGCAATTACAGAGTAAAATGTAACTTTGATGATAATACGTTGACCATATTGGGTCAGACATTACCGTTGGTTTATCAGAAGGATGAAGAAGCCACATTGAATAGGAGAAATAACTTCATCATCTTGATATACAATGATGGCATCGTCCTGATTCAATACCAATTAGTTGGTTAGAAACGATGAGAAATGCCTATTGAAATCCTAGAAAAAAGACAATCCAACTGAGTATCAATGATGAGAAAACAGTACCACTGGGATCATAGATGATATTCAACATGGGGTTGACCTTTAAGATACCTGATCTGCTCTACGGGGAGGTTGAAAGCCCATGGAATAAGTCCATAGTAGAGCCTTGAGTGGTTCCTGGAATAATAATGCTGGTCCATGGAGAAATTTGAATTCTCCTGGCAAATTTAAGTGAAAACTAATGAAGATCAGGAACTATAAGATCATCACATTTGTTCATCTAATACTGATGGTTAAATTGAGGAGATTTTACAATTTTGGGACTCTAAATGAGATTAGATTACTGGCAGGGGTAACCATAAGTATCAACTTTTTGTTTTATCAAGATCAACTTGATGATCTGATGGAAGGACAGCAAGAGGAGGTGCTCAAATTGTTCAAAAAGTATTGGGAAGTATTCGCTCAGGACAACCATGATCTGGGATGTGCAAGAGATGTTATCCATAAGGTTGACACCGGGGAAAATTTGATAATCAGGATGAGACTGATTTGACATTTGAAGGCGGCCAAAGTGGTAGTTGAAGAAGAAATCAGAAAACTAGTGAAGCATGGGCTTCTAGTTCCATTGTCAAGTCCCTGGGCAAGTCCAATTCTTAAAGTGAAGAAAAAGGATAGCTCTAATCAGGTGGTGATCAATTACTGGAAGCTGAATAAGATTATGAAGAAGGATTTGTATCACCTGCAAGAATTGATGATGCTCTAGATTGATTAGAAGAAGCAAAGTATTTCTCTGCAATGGATCTGATATTTGGATATTGGTAAATCAATATTCCAATGGAAGGCCAAGAAAATGTGCAATTATTACTGTGAATAGTCTATACCAACCAACGAGGATGCCCCATGGTCTAAGCAATGCACCTGCAACGTTCCAGAGGGCCATGGACGCTATACTGAGCGACTTAAAGTTTTCATGCATCCGTGTACTTGGACGATATCAATGTTTTCAGTAGGACGTTTACTGACCATTTACACCACTTGGAAGAAGTATTCAAGAGACTGTCCACGGCTAACCTGAAGATTAAGCCGAGATAGTGTCACTTCTTCATGAAAGAGTTGGAATATCTGAGATTTGTGATTAACTCTAGTAGATTGCAGCTGCAAGCCTAGAAGATTGAAGCCATAGAATGGATAGCTGTGCCAAAGAGTGTCCAAGATATCCAAGTGTTTCTTGGAATAGTCAAAAACTAAAGAAGATTCAAAAGGGATTTTGCAATAATTGCTGAGCACTTATTCCATCTGTTGAAGGATCTGAAAAAATGATTCCTATGGAATGAAGAAGTGCAGGAAGCCTTCAATGAGGTACGCCAGTACCTAATAAATTCTCCAATCTTGGAATATCAAAATTTCGATTGAGAATTTATTATACAAACTGATGCTTTGTTAATGACGATCAGCGCCATATTAAGCCAAGTATATGAACATGGGGACAAACATCCAGTGGCGTATGTGAGCTGGACACTATAAGCTGCTGAGAGAAATTACACCATAAATGAGTGGGAATGCCTTGCGGTCATTTATGCCTGTAAGCAGTTTTGGGTGTACATCCACACAACGCACTTCAAATTGGTTACAGATCACTTCTTGTTGCATTGGTTTCATAACTTGAGAGAACCAGAAGGATGTTTGGCCCAATGGTCACTGAAGTTACAGGCTTATGATTATGAGATTGTCCATCAAGTGGGGATTTTCATCAGAGTGAGGATAGCTTACCATGGTCACCAATGGTCCAGATAGTATACTATCAGGCGGATGAGTTATTTCAGAGAATGGTCAATGGAGAAATTGGGAATGAGACCCAAGAAATCTAAGGTGCATTTCAAAAAGTGATGGAAAACGCTGAGACCATGGATGTATAAGTTTTTAAAATGATTAATGGGAAGTGGTTATTATTCCCAAGCCATTGGAAAGAGCAGCTATTGTTCAAGCCACTCATAAGGTTGTTGGGCATGGAGGCCTGAGAAAAACAATTAAACATATTCGCCAGTACTACTACTGGTAGTCAATCAACTACAATGTCGCCGACTATCTAGCTTGTTGTGTGGAGTGCCAGCTGCACAAGCCACATAAAAATACAACTGGATACTTACTGGTCTGCGCTGGATTTTCCTAGCATATGGTGTCTGTTGATGTGATGGGACCGCTGATGATGAGCACAGGGGTAGTCAAGTCATAATAATTGCTTTTGACTATCTGACGATATGGGTTGAGATGAGGGCCCTGGTGAAAGTAGATGCTACCAGCACCGTGAAGTTCGTCCTGGATCAAGTAGTATTTTGACATGGTTGCCTTCAGGTACTGCTTAGTGATAATGGGACAAAATTCACATCTCATGTGATCCCATGACTGAATGAGATAATGAGGATCTGAGGAGTCATGTCTGTACCCTATCAGCCAGAGACAAATGGACTGGTAGAACGAGTGAATGGTTTGCTGGCCAAGACATTGAGGAAGCTGGTCACAGGAAGAATTTCCTTTTGGGAATGTACCTGAGTTCAGTGACATCCGCCTACAATATTAATCATCATACAGTGATGGGAAAAACGCTGTTTGAATTGCTATATAGGAGGAAGGCCAAATTGCCGCTAATTTATTATTTGGTGGAACCAACATCAGGGATGAGTGCTGAACAGTACTTGAACCAACTGACAAATATTCTGATTGAGATGCAATTGTAAGCATTCAATACTATGTTGAAGAAAAGGATATGAGCAAAATCAATGGAAAATAAGAACTGACGGCCTTAGCAGAATATTGAATATGCGAAAGAGTTGCCTATTGCAATATGCATGGTTTCAGGAGAAGAAACAAATTGGATGCGTTGTGGTCTGGTCCGTTTGAGATTATAGCCAAGATGGCAACTGATGCCTACTATATCAAGAGTCTCTTTAGAGAAGAGTTGTAAGTTGAGTCCATGCTAAGTATTTAAAGTGATTGATCAACGAAAAAAACAAAAAAGGGTTCCTGAAGGACTGATAAATCCTTAAGTTGGTCATGCCCTGATTATTAGGTCAAGTCTGAAAAAAGGACCTCTGAACCAATTTAGATGGTTAAGTCCTAAAAAAGGACCTCTGAACCATAAAAAAAAGTAGGTCTAAGAATACCTCGGATCCAGGTTGGGGTAAAAAAAGATGGACTGCTGAACCAAAACAAGGTTAAGTCCCATGAAAAAAAGAAGAAAAAATAAAATATTGGCAAAAATATTGGAAAAAATTATAAGCCGCATAAAAAACCAATATATTTTTATAATATTTTTTATTAAATTTCTTTGTATGGGAGCTTTTCTTTCTCGTAACAACCACTTTAGTTACTATGATTCAATTTGAACAGCAAATTTGGATAATCACACACAGGAAAGATGGGCGATTTTAACAACAAAAATAATACAACATGGGTGAGCATTGCGGCGAGCAGTGCACTTAATGGTGCAACTAAGGGCAAGGAACGCCCTGGAGGGGGATCAGGAACCCAATCCATAAAAAAAATTGCAAACTCAGACAACGTCTGGGTTTATGGTATTTACTATAAAACATGCACAATATATGTACATTCAATTCAACCAGCCTTTGTCAAAGGTGGAGCACGGGATCAGACTCTTCCTTGGGGATGAGTCACTAACCCTGTGGGAGAAAACATGTGAGGCACAGCCCTCACTTTTCCCTCACGCGGTGTACGTAGCCACCAACAACATGGGCCATGGCTGGATCAATATTGGTTTCAAAACAGCTAATGAAGCCGATGCCGCAGCAAAAATCTGCGTGGAAATTGCCCTCCCTGAGGGCAAAAAAATTGTGCGCACCGTGTGCACCAGATGGAACAAAGTGAAAACTTTTTTCATCTCCTTTGACTTGCTCCCCACCAACCTTCCTTATAAGGTAATCGAGGAGGAGCTCCATAAAGGTCTCATGGCCTATGGAGAAATTCAACAACTCAAATTACAGCAATTTCGCTTAATGCCCAACCTGTGCATGGGCAAAGCTATCGCTGTAATCAACACCTTCTCAAAAGTGGAAGAGGACTTATCCAGAATTCTCCGCACAGCAAAATTTCACTTCACAGATGGGGGCCAGTTGGCTGCATTCTGAGTTACACTGGAATGCGCACCACCCATTTGCAACCACTGTGGCTCACTGGGCCTCAGGGAACATGCATGCCCTATGAAAGAGGGCTTAATGGAAAATGACTTTATGTGAGGAAGCAATGGACAAAGATAATGAAAACTTCGCCAAAATGACTGATTGTCACCACCCATTCCGCTGGGGTGAAGATGTACTATACTCCATCGTGGACCCAGTTACAAGTAAACAGTGTAAAGTGGCACAAAAAGCCCGCAAGCAAGCAGCGGCTGAAGTGGCGGCACACTTGGAGTCTGCCATTAACTGCAGACAAATTTTGGAGGATAATTCAGATATTCACTGAACCAACCAATCAGAACAATATGCCCAGGTTGAAAATTTTCACAGTAACTGAACTGAGTCACAAAGTGACATCAGTCATGCACATACTGAGGAACAATGCAACCACAATTTGGGCGAAAATGCGGTGCACAATTCAACAAAGTCAAACCTCAAAATACAAAATACAATCAACAATCTGCATCAAATCAACATGAGACCTATGCAGGAAAAGTTGATGCAAATGCAAAAAACCGCAATTCCCTTGAATCATTGGGTCAGATTAATGGAACCAACAATGGCAGTGAAAGAGTTGGAGTACAGACGCGGAGCATGGCCAAAATGAGCCGCGGTGGGATAGGGCCAGAGGGCCCTCCCAACTGCTCCTGAGGCGCCACGGGCACTTCAGTGTTAATAGGGATGCTAAACATCGCGGGAGCCAGGGCTAATATGTCCCAAGCCAAAAAGCTGGCATTCCTGCGAAAACCTCTTGTAGACATCTTGGCCATCCAAGAAACCCACTGTCTACAAGGGGAAGAAGAATCCTGGTCAACCAGGGTCGCACCATCACAATCAGTATGGACGTCTCACTGTGGGGTGATTGTCCAAAACAACAAAAAATTTAAAATTACAAATTCATCATCACACTTGCACAGTCAAGTCCTGTTATCAACAATCACATGCCAAGAGGAAATAATTTTAATAGCATGTATTTATGCACTGTGCGCTGCAACTGAGAGAAAACAATTTTTTGAAAACATTTCTATTCTCACCCCCCACCAGATACCATTATGTTAGGCGATTTCAACTTCTAGGATAATCCCAATACAGAACGATGGCCTAATCCCAGGGTATGCCCACCTGGACACATTGAATATCGCACAATGAAGGCATCTCTTGGCTTACAGGATGCTCTTCCCCCAGTTCACCAATCCTTCCCCACATGATGCAGCCCAACATATGTGAGGGAGCGCTCATATCGTTTCTTGCATTGACCACATCCTCATCCTGCAATCCCACTGCTCAAGAATCTCCAAATTTACAACAAAAAGATCAATTTTTCTGACCACTCATTAGTTACGGTGCAGATAATGCCAACACAATCCCACACACAGGTGTCGCCTTGGAGAAAGCTTCACCCAGAAAATATAAAATTTCCCAAGGTATCTGACTGGGTCAAAAACAAGGCTACGAACCTAGAACTCACAGCCTCATTCACTTTGGATCTTATTGAAACATGGGAAAATTTCAAAAAGGATTTAATCAACAAAACCCAACATATTGCATCATGAAAGTATATTAGGGACACGGCCACAATCAAGCGTACCTTAGCAGAACTAGATCACCTGGAAATAAATACTCCAAGATCTGGCTATAGCCCTAACTGGGGATGCAAATGGGCAGAAATTTCTGCCCAACTTAACAATCTCATCTTCAAACACCAACACAGAATCAAAGTATTGAACACAGGTAAGTTCATAAAGGAAGGCGAAACCTGTTCAACATACTTTTTCCACCAATTCCACTCCCGCGGAAACCAGCCCATGTACACACAGGTCTGCAAGACCAACGGCACCATGGCAACTGACCCTGAGGAGGTCAAGGCGGAAGTACACTGTTATTACACCAAATTATATCGCAAAATGCCAACAGATTCACAAAAAGTTAAAGAATTTATTCAAACTGCTGAGATACAAAGTACACCACCAAATTACAATATACTATCCCTTAATACATGGGAGGAGCTTTGGGAGACAATTTGCGGTGCACCACGTAGGAAATGCCCAGGGCCTGATGGGATACCCTATGAATTTTACAAAAAATATTTTCAACAAATTGCCCCCCTCCTATTGGCGTCTATGAACCAGAGCTTATTTGAAACACGCCTATTACCAGGAGGCCATGAATCCTACGTAATAACCTTATATAAAAAGAGTGACAAGTTGGACCTGGCCAACTGGCGCCAACTGCACTCTCAAACACTGACACAAAAATTCTAACAAAAATTTTAGCAGCTAGATTAGGCGCAATTGCATCTGACGTCCTATCACCCAATTAGTTTGGGTTTATACCAGGGCGTTCAATCTGGTACAACATACACCCTGTTGCAAACATTTGCCAATCCAAAGCAACTGGTGCCCTGGTCTTCTTGGATCAGGAAAAGGCGTATGACCATGTTAGCTGGCCATACCTAAAAGAATGTCTACATGCCTTCAAACTCCCACCAAGGTTCATAAAATGAGCGATGCTCCTAACAGAATCTGCAACCATGGCTGTATGCGGCCCTGGATTCCTAACAAACAAGATTAAACCACACAGAGGGCTCAAACAAGGGGACCCCCTCAGCCCACTACTATACAATTTCAGCTTTGACCCACTCTTCGAGTAACTGACTCACGTCTCATGGGGATAACCGCACAAGGACAACCAACAGTCAAGATACTGGCCTTTGCGGATGACTGCATAGCAGGTATAGCAAACAATGAAGATGCCCAACAGCTGGAACACACTCTAGAGGTATACTCCAAGGTGAGCAATGCATCGCTCAACAAAAAAAGACAGAAATCATCCTTTTAGGCAAATACACAAACAATTGGGCCACAACATCAGAACCTCATACCAACACACTAAGAAAAAACCCAATCATTTTACCCTTTGCAACACCTCCCACCACCACTCCCGTCTGACACCTTGGAATCTGGCTAGAATCAGGGGGATATGCTAATGAGACAATGGAAAGTAACCTGTTACAACGGGTATCCAAACGTGTCGCCTCCCTCAAGGGATGAACCTCAGGACTAACAGGACGAGTTACAGTTGCTAACTCGCTCATCCTCCTAATACTGTGGTACCAGGCCCACGCGATCGCCTTCTCACCTACCTTTATAACCTCAATCCGCGCGCTTATCCAGGGCTGGCTGTGGCCTGTCTCTCACCCTCCTATACATATGGAAACACTATTTGGCCCATGATCAAGCGGAGGCATGGGACTAAAAGATTTTGAAAGCCATGCCAATCACATCCTAGGTACATGGATAAAGGAAGTCCTTGTTCCAGACCTCCCACAACAAAATTGGTCCAGAGCAGCAAGGACTAACTTTGCACAGGCGCTCAAATTAACAAACCCACATAGTCCACCCAGACTACTTTTATACCTTGCCAAGCACACTACTGCAACGGGTCCTCATGAAACCTCCCCTCATTTCAAACATATCCTCCGAACTATCCGCCATATGGGATGGACCATAGAGAACACAGATACTATACAGGGAAGGGGAAGACCCAGCCCCCAATTCAAATTAAGAAATCCAGAAAACCACCCCCAGAAAGATATGCTCACAACAACCCCAAACATAGATAGGATAGAATACCTAGATATGTTGGACATTCCTTATGATTTAACCACACAGAAGGCAATGTGGAAAATGACTCACCATCCACTCCTACAGCCGAGGATAAGAGCAAATGCTTGGCGCTGTCTTAGAAGGACTTATAGGACAACAGACCGTTTCAACTCCCTCCAAAAAACATGTGCAGTATGTGGAGGGGAGGGATCCCTACATCACCTCCTAGAAACATGCCCCCAACCAAAGCTTTATGGTAGGAAGTCGCACGCCTGCTCAAGATCTAAAAGGAACAGGAATTCTCAATATCAAAAAGAATCTTTGCGCTCCATATTTAGTGACCAATCCTATCCACACTCCGTTCCCTAATAATACCCATTGCAATGTGGACAATACACACAAATGCATTATATGCGTTCAAGGGCACGGTCCCAACCATTCATGGGATTATTAACAGATTTCATGTCCACTTACTAGAGCACTTCCAAGCCTGGCTCTATGGATATATGAGACCAAGGCAAAAAGCGCTCATAAAACCATGGTTCACACTCTGGTTCCTCCACACAAACCCTTTCCTTCACACCTGCTCCATAGCAGGGGAAACCCCCTCAGAGTAGCGCACCAACCCCCATACCTGGCAGTCCCGCTAGCAACTGGGGTAACTTGAGTACCCTGGGGTGCCCAATTTTATATTTGTTGGTTATTCTCTTAGTTTCATATATATTCGGTAATGTCCATCCCCTGGTCGGCTTACCTCAGTTAAATAAAATAAAATTCTTGATATGGGATGATTCCGCCTATGTCATTTCTTGTGGAAGGGAGGATGGATCACTATAGGAATGAATAACCCATTGAAATCTATGTGAGATAAGATGCTAGAGAGGGCTAGACCTACATGAAACCAAGTTCTTTAAGCAGATGCAGATATCTGCGAGAAAGTGACTAAAAGAAGGGAAATTGAGATGTTGGAAGAAGACAATCACGAAACCCTGGAGTGAGGAGGGAAGCAACAGTAAAGAAAGAGGCAGTCAGTATATAACCTCAAGTAAATCCAATATGGTACCAGAGGTGTAAGATTAGTCTTGAGCGCTTTCTGAAAGGCTTTGTTAAGAACACCATACAAATGGGCCAGTTGTGAATAAGGGATACTAGATGGGTGTTGCCAAATCATGCCCCCTATTAGGGCTATCAGCGGTAGATACCAATTGGAAGCACCAGAAACGAGATAGTTGTGCAGGGAGCGAATGGCATCCTGCAAGTGACAACTACAGGCTTCTTGGAAGCTGAAGTAGAAGGAGCAATGGAAAACAGGAGAGGCTGGAAGCTTTGTGGCCCAACTTCAAAGAACTTGGCTGGCAAAGAAAGAGCATAAGTGGTGATATCCCAATCTAGGATGTTTTCAAGGTCAGAGGGATTCAGCGCTATGGTTAAAGTCTCTGTAACCTGGGCCCTCAATTTCTGCATAGGGGAGTTCAAAATAAATACTGTTGCTAATGGTGAGCTCGGTAACCAAGACAGCGGGTTTGTAGTATTATCCAAGTCAGAAGATGAACTCAGGAAGTAAGTCTGACCAGGCAAAAAAGGAGCAATCAAGAGCGAAGAGCATAATTCTAGGAGCATCCACAATGATGTTTGGCACATCTGCAAAAAGAGCCAATTCCAGGAGAGTTTTGAAATCCTACACTGGATCTAACAACAGAGGAAGAATCAGCTGCAAGTCGATCCAAACAATTGCTAGCCTGGTTTCTGAAGGATTGGTTATTGTTTTCAGTAGTTCTACAGAAGGACTAGCCACTGGTGCCAGGCTAGGTGTATGAGTCCAGGAAGGACTATAGAAGAGGTTCTGTCATGCATTCCAACTCATTTTCTGGAAGAGCTGAAGACCTTGATCAGATAAACTATTGAGAAACTGTTGGTACTGCAACTCGGAATTCAACTATAAGCTGAATGAGAAAGGGATGTCAGACTTATATGGAAGTCAACATTAGGCACTCTACAATCCATTAAGCTCCAATTTCAGAGAAATTAATCTCAAAATTAATGGGATAAGCTCTTCAGAGAAGAATTAAGAATTATATGAGCCAAGAGGTTATGAGAATAAGATAACATGGGCAAACATACATAGGCATTATTAATTGGGCCAATAAAATGAACATCAACGCAAGAGTCTTCTGCCTAGGATGAGGGGAAAATAAGGAAATCGAGGACGCCAGACCAAGAATCCTGAATATGACAGTGCGTCATATGCCCTATGGGGAAACCTGGATCCTGGGATTAATATCATCATGAGTAAATTGATCAGCTGGGCATGACAGTAGATCATGGAGACCACGCTTTGAGTAGGTGGTAGTGAGGAGGAAGAGGAATAGAGCCATATGTAAAAGGTCGTCGTGAGAAGCTTTGAGAACTGATGGTCATACTCCGCTTGAACAAATGAAGTGTTTGACTGAGTGTCTGAAGCAGTGCTCTCCTACCCCAGTCCTTTTCGTGCTGGAAATCTAGGCAAGAGGGGGTATATGTTGGGATTTTTGCCCATATTTCCAGCCTGCTAGATTACCAGGAATCGCTAGGAGATAATTCCTTAATGCAAGGTGAATAGGAAATCAGTTGACCCTGATTTCAAAGTAAGTATGTTTGGGGGATTTTAAATATACACCTGATCAGATCTATTGGTGATCGATCTGGACAAATGCTTAAGATCTCATTGGGTGGAGTTTCCAATGAATTAGGGGCATATGATAGTGATTAACAATCAGGTGTACCAATTGAGATCAGTTGGGTTTCATCACCAGCTGATTGGGAATGTATATAGTAAGTTGTGAGGCGAATGATGTCACCTGCAACTAGCAAATTGATCAGTTGGTTTTTGACCTGCCTTAATGGGTAACAAGTCCCATTACCTAAGCAGGTCGCTAGCCAAATATGGTTGGTTTGCTTAGATTGAGAGGAAAACGTTAGGGACACGTTTTCTGACTCTTTCCATTTTAGGTCTCGAGATGTCCAATGACATAATTCTAGCCATGATGGGGAAGACAGTCACTGCTGTGATGAGGATGGGTGATTCAATGGCAAAGGCTGCTGTTTCATCGAAGAGGTGTCAACCAAGGGTTAAGCACCAAATTCCCCACTATAAATTCCCTAGAATTCACCAATAATAAAAAAGAAGTTTTTATCCAGTATATATTTAAAACATTAAACTTTATCAGCTTTCAAATTGTTCTATTCTTTTTCAGAGATATTTTTGCTGTATGCAATAATTGGGAGACTCTTTAAGGAAAAGAGTAAGGATCAGAGCGGAGATCCAGAGAAGAAGCAGAAACAAATTGGGGATTGCTGCTGACCATGTGTCAAACTGGAGAAACTGTCACCAGGTAATCTCAGAGAAGATTAGTTGTACAGGTGAGGGAATGAATCCCTATTTTGAGACATCTCAAGTATTTTGAGTGGATTTACTGGCCAAGCGTTGGGCTGAGATCTAAGAATTCTATTCAACTTTGGATAAAAGTCATCATATTATTATTAACTGATTATATCAATTATCATACAAGGCAGACAGATTGCACAAGAACTGAACCTGTGCAAGTAATAAGTTTATAGGGGTTATTAGCCAATAATAACTAGACCCATAAATTTCTACACCTGCCAAAACCTCTGAACTCAAACTTGTTGTAGACGCCATGCTCAAAAAACAAGAGGATCTCCTTCAGGAGCGCAACTACGTAATGAATCAACTTGTTAAGCAGCTAGTTAGCTACGAATCCTTGGAAAAAAGAACAGGCAACTTGTCATTTGCCTGGATGATGCTACTGAGCATTTGAACTGCACGGAGTGGAAGTTAACACCTACCTTTTGCCCTCCTTTTCCCCATTGGGAAGTGGAAGAACAAGGGGTCGCTTGGAAAAAATCACTTTACGGCGACTATGAGCCTGGATACTCAGCTGAGCAGCTTTACCTCAAAAATACATGCGGCATGAGCTGCCTGACTAGTGATGGTTGCTCTGGGGATGATTATGTTCCAACCCAACAAAACCCCCATGTAATGGCAGTTCTGCCCACTGAATTGCCCCTACGCCACCCCTAGTGCCGCTGACTCTTCCAAGGCAGTTCCTCACTGAGATCACAGCTATGGGCCTTGATTAATTCCCCAGTACAATCCTAAGGCTTACAGTTTTTAGAAGGACAAGGAGGTCTGAATTGGAAAGCTATCTCCGTTCAACTGTAATGGTAACACCTACATGTTCTTCAAACAGTTTGAATTTGTGAAAGAAGGAGTATCCAATCAGCATGAAAATAAATTGTTGATTATCACCTTGGATGTTTGGAGTGCCGACCAAGCTAACTGCTATCTTCCAATCAGTTCCGTTTTGTACCAAGGAGTGAAGGATTTTGTGCTGAAGTTGTTCAGAAAACCACAAAGATTATACAGCGGAATGCTGAGTTTTTGACCATTGGGTTCAAACATAATGAAACCCTCACTGAGTTTGCTGACCTATTCATGGCAGAAGCCCATGTGTTAATAGGAGCAGGCTTTCTAGCTGAAGCTGATGTGTGCTTTATAATGACCTCCACGGTGAAGCCAAACTGTAACTTTACAACCTCATGACTCTGATTTTGGAGGATGACGTGCCCCTGCAAAAAATTGTTCAGTTTTTGTGGTGTCTATCTGCTAACTTTCCCCCTCCCAATAAGAGCGAAAACATACTGCTGCCATTGCATGACTATCTTATTTGGGGAAATTCACTTATCATGTTCAGCTTCTGTCTAGTAACCCTCAGCGTTATTATTATGTGCCTCGCCCTCGACCAAGTTACCCCAGCAGTTCAACTTCCACCCAGGCCTGCTTATATTAACCAGCAGCCCAACAAACAAGCTGGGCCTAATTACGCTGACCATCAGCAGTCGAATTATTGGTCTGGCCCATCTTATGAAAACATGGATGTGGAGCCTATGGGGTAAATTGTTTTGAATGTGGCCACCCTAGTCACCTTTCCCAAGGTTGCCCCACACATCAGATCCACTATGTATAACAGTATCAATGCTATCAGGGAAAAGAGGGAGAGGACTATAGATGTAACTCTCTCTCCACTATCAAATCCCAAAAGTCCCACCTGAACCTATTGTAGTAAATTTGGTGGAAGTCCCTCAGTATGACGACAGGTTTTTATACTTACAGCAAGTCAGAGGGGTAATTGTACTGGCACAAGTGAAAGCCAAGGACATGGAAGAAGAAGGACCTCAGGAGCAGCTGAAGCCTTACGCCTGTCAAATGGTTAAAAAGATTTCTGCAGAAAAGCTGGTATTGGCTGAAGACGCGCCTTTCCTGAAAGAAGTAAACGTCGCCCTCCCAATGGATGCTATTGCTAAATAATACCCTAAATTCAGTGAGGAGATTGTGGGCTTCCTCGGAAAGAGAGATCTTTTAGATTTCCACATATTAAACAGTCAAAAAATTTTATTCTGAATGTACATACTGTGAAATTTTTGTATTAAACAAACGCGCCCATGCTATAATAGATATGGGCGCTCCAGTCAACATAGTTTCCACTAAGTTGATAGCAAAGTTGTTGTTAAAGCCTAATGTGGAACATCACATGGTGTATGGGACCGCAGGCATAAAAAGCACAGTTTCTGAGGAGCATACAGTGTGCTACCTTTGCAAGTTGGGTCAATTGTTGTTGTAGTCCTGGAAATAGTGTTGCCAAACAATTATTACAACATGTTAATTGAAACTGCTTTTATGTGACACTATGGTGCTGTCATTGACATGATGGGGGAGACGTTCAAACTTTTGGGACAATAGATCCCAATTTATTTTACCTTCAGCGGAGTGCCAAAGAATCTAGTGCACTTGGGTCATATCAACCTTGCATATAGTGATGGGGTGATTCCAGTTCGCTACTATCAACTAAAGAGCAAGACCTGAGCTCTTCCCCAGCAGATATATGAATATCAAGGGCTACCGCTTAGAGCTGCTGAGCTTTGTCATCCCATATGGTCATCAAGTAATAAAGGACACTGAATTGATGATAGAAGTGCCACCTGGACTCTATGGGGAAGTTATTGGCCCTTAAAAACAATCAAGGCTTGAGCACCACATAGCTCCAGGAATCCTACTTCTAGGCCATGCGGAGATCAAGGTTTTACTAGAATATCTACAGAATGAACCATTGCAATTATCCAGCATCAAAAAGTGGTTTATTTACACTTTACCTCTGTTGAGAAGTCCTTCAAATTCACAAATTTTTGGTTTCAGGATGAAGTTGGTCTACCCATCAAACTGAAGCTTAGCATTATGGCAGTGGTACAATGCAAAAACCTAATGGGGTTATAGGAAGACCAGAAAAAACAGCCAATAACTTTATCCCAAAAAGATATGGGGACCTTTTTCATCAACGACTACAATTTAGGGTGCGCATGGGGAGTGGTACATTGACTGGACATAGTTGACCCCCCCAACAGGTATTAGCCAATCCTTCATTCAATGGAAGTTGAGGAAGTAGTTACAAAGGAGATTAGAAAAGCTATTAGCGCAAGGGATGCTTGAACCATTGAAGAGTTCATAAGTTTTACCCATTCTTATTGTAAAAAAAGGACGACACCAACCAGGTAGTAATAGACTACTGGAAGCTCAGCAGCATCAACAATAAGGATTGTATCCCTTGCCATATTTTGATAATGCTTTGGATTGGTTAGAGGGAGCTCGCTATTTCTCAACAATGGATTTGATATTGGGCTATTGGCAAATTGAGTTGCCTACAGTTGAACAGGAGAAAAGTGTTGTAATCACATACAAAGGTTTATTCAACCAACCATATGACTCAAGGGCTGTGTAACGCCCTGGCTACATTCCAACGGGTGATGGACACTATCATTGGCGATCTTAAGCAGTCATGCGTTCTGTGTACCTTGGCAACACCAATGTATTTTCCTGCAAACTTTCTGAGCATCTTACCCATTTGGAGGAGGTATTCCGCCATCTGGCTGAGGCCAACATCAAGATCAAGTCCTGGAAATTCCACTTTTTCAAGTACTAGCTAGAGTACCTTGGTTTTGTGGTAGATTCAACAGTGCTGTAAACCCAACCAGCCAAGGTGGAGGCTATCCAAAAAATACTATGGCAACAAGTAAGCGTGACATCCAGGTATTTTTGGGGATGTCACTACTACTGAGGCTTTATACCCAACTATAGCTATATTGGATGTCCACTGTATGAGTTTTTAAAGAAAGATTTGCATTTGAATGAACGGAACGTCAAAGATGCTCCTTTGATACAATTTGGATGGCACTAATCAGTGCTCCTGTGCTGCGCTACCCAAATTTCAATAAAGAGTTTATCATCCATACATATTTATCACTTTCCGCTGTTGGGGCAGTCCTTTCCAAATAAAAGATGAGGGGTAGAGCACCCCGTTGCATACTGCAGTTGGATCCTGAACTGTTATGAGAGCAATTACACCATTACTGAATGGGAGTGCTTAGCAATGATCTATGTTAAAAGCATTTTTAGGGTGTATTTGCATGGAGTGAAGTTTAATGTCATAACAAATCATGCTTCATACACTGGTTGCAGAACCTCAAGGAGCCTGAAGGGCGCTTAGCCTAATGGTGTAACGGTCAAGGCGTTGCCTGACCAACACATAGCCCTAATCTTCCCTAGGGCGATGGTCAGGGCCAGGGGAGAGGGGCTCAACTGCTCCGATTATCATAAATGGCAATCTGATAAATCAGATGCCTTGAAATAGAAGCAATATTGAATTGAAGGGCTGACAGGGAAGGGAAGTCTCGGAAATGGCGCTCTGGCCAACCAGATGCTGCCAAATCCAATATTGCTAAATGCAGCAATGAGGGATTGGACCCTTGGACATGAATTTCCAACCAATCAGAGGCCAAATCCATTGCTTTTTGGGAGTATCAACAAAGATGAAAATCCTTGCAAACAGCGCTCTGGCCAACCAGATGCTGCCAAATGAAATATTCCCAAAAGAGGCAATGAACCAATATCAGGGAATATGGGCGATGGGAATGCCCTGGGCTTCAAGAGCAATTCAAAGCCAAATAATGAATGCGGAAAAGTTTCCACAACCCTGAGGGTACCCAGCCCAAGTTCGAGAACAGGCCTCGATGCCAAAATCGAGGGTCTAGATTCTCAAATAGGGCCCACCGCCGGGAAGACACTCGTGGACTTCATGGGAACAGGACCCGCTCTTCCCCAATAAGCTCAGTATAAAGCTGAGCAGGCGAATCAGTTTAGAGCTGTTTCGTCTTCTATAAACTTAAATAAAACTTAATAAATTCTAAAATTATTTTTGCGCATTTGCAAATCACTTTATTAAGAAAACCCAGAATCCACCACATGGACAGCAGTTCAGACTTTGACAGGGCCATTCAGTCCCTGTACGCCCTCTCAGGGGGTCAGGCCCTCCTCCTGGGCGCCAGCATTGTCCTAACTGTGGTCCAAACCTTTGTGGTAAAGTGGTTTCTGCATAGTCAGATTCGGTTCTCTCAACTGCAGGTCTATCCTGCCTGTGGGCCCTCACTTGGGCACTCTTGCCTAACTGCTTTGTAGAAGTTTTCAGAGACCCCGTCCATCACATTAGACGAAAATCATTTAACTTGATGTCTCTATTCCTGGATATGGTGGATAAGCCATCTGAACGCGCCCTGCCTGCGTGGTATAAACACCCAACCACGTGTTTGATGGTCATCTCTCTCTTCTATTTCTCCTAAGAGAAGTTGCCCGTTTCCTTTCCTCAAAAGGGCATACCAACGTCTACTTTCAACCCGAGCAGTCCACATCTGAGTTCTGACAGGCCCTCACCCCTGGAGAGTTGAGCACCTTGCACACCACCTTCTCGCGTGTAAAACTTCAAGCCCAGCTGACCACGGCGTCAGGAGGAACAGCCCCGTGTCACTTCAGATCGCCCAGATAGTAACCGCCCTGCCCAGAAACCTAGCGGATTGGTTCACTGAGCTACTGGAAACCCAGACGATGCTCCCTCCCACCTTGGAGGAATGTCTTCAACTGGTTGAGAGAGTGGCTACGCTGAATCACTCCCAAGACGCTGCATGGTCCACCCTTCTGAACCTGACTCAAGAAAAGATGTCAGTCATGGAGTACGCCCGTGTGTACCGCCCTTTGGACAAGGCTGCCAAGGTCACCCCTACCCAGATAGCACGAATGTTCCTGCCAGAACCTCCGCCCAGACATCCTTACAGCATTGGCTGCCACTGCCTGGGAGCTACCCTCGATGAGGAGATTTCAATCGTGACCCAGGTTGAGGGCCAACTAGCATTAGTGCAAGCAAAGGCCCATACCGAAGTACAACAGGGGAAGTTCTGCAGCTGCCGAGCTGAGTCTGAGCCAGTCTCCAACCCCTCGCAGGAGTCCATACAGGGTTCGCCCTCTGGCTCCACCAATGGGGTAAACCCTTCGGGAAACCACAGAGAGGGAAGCCCTAGTCCCTCCTACTACTTCCGCCCTACTCCCTGCGCGCGTTGCTACCATCAATAAAGGAAATACCTCGTCTTATCTCTATGTCCCCTATTTGTTACAGCTCTGGGGAAGAAAGAGGGAGGATCAGCTGTGGGCGCTGGTGGACACTGGAGCGGAAGAGAATTACCTAGATCACGGGTTAGCAAAAGAAATGAGGCTGGAAATGGAATGGAAGGGAGCTGTGACGCTGGCAGACACCTCAAAAACGGTCAGCAGTTGGAAGATCAAAACCCAGGTGCTGCTGCGGCAGGGGCCTCACACCTTCCAAGAGTCATTCAGTGCCATTAAAAATCTGCCTCATCCCATAGTCCTGGGCATGGAGTGGTGGCACAAGTACTCCCCTCAATTCAAACTGCAGGAGCGCCTGGTCATGCTACACCCCAAGAACCAACCCCCAGTAGCACTAGATTTCTTCACCACTGGCGGAGGGAAGCCTGGGGTGAACGCAGTAGTAGGGCTGGAGACGGAGGCGGACATACCCAACGAATTTCGTGCATATGCTCACCTGTTCAAGAAGAACCAAGCTCCCTCTACCACCCCAAACGGTCCTTACCCTTTCACCTTCAAGTTCAAAAAGGATGCGGAATTCCCCAAGGGTTGTCCCATTTACCCTTTGAACCTTAAGGCGAGGGCGGCCCTGGAGGTCTATGTCAAGGAAATGCTGGAGCGCGGGATGATTGTTCCATCCAATTCGCCAGTGGTGTCACCAATACTCCTAGTCCCAAAAGCAAGTGGCGAGCTGCCATGTGTGGACTACTGGCGGCTGAATGCAATCATCGAGTCTGACCCCTACCCCATCCCTCTGATGGAGACCATCTCTCAGATGATCTCAGGTAGCTAGGTTTTCACCAAGTTGGACCTGGTTGACGCGTTCAACCAAGTTCCGGTAATCGCTGAACAACAACAATATATGGCTTTTAAGTGCCACCTAGGAGTTTTTGAGTACAAGGTGATGCCTTTTGGCCTCAAGAACGCCCCAGCAGTATTCCAGCGTACCATAGACAACGCCTTAGGAAACCTGATTGGAAAATGTTGTGTGGCGTACATGGATGACATACTTGTGTTTTCCAGGACCAAGGAGGACCACAAAGGAGATGTGCTGAGCGTGCTGAAAGCCCTCAGCAAGGCGGACCTTCGCTTGAAGCCATCTAAATGCGAGTTCTACAAGGACTCAGTCTCCTTCTTAGGGAATGTAGTCTTCCAAGGGGGAACAGCCATATGCCCGGACAAGCTGAAGGCAGTAAGGGAGTGGTCGGCCTCTAAGGATAGAACGGGCGTTAGAAGTTTCCTGGGTCGTGGTGAACTTCCTAAGGAGGTTCGCAAAAGACCTGTCCAAGATGGCGGCCCCCTAACTCGCCTGACAGGGCAGGTCCCGTTCCGTTGGGGAAAAGAGGAGGAGACAGCCTTCCAAGCCATCAAAGAGAGTCTCATGAAGGCACCAGTACTAGCCCATCCCGATGCCAACCGTCCCTTCATAGTGGATACTGACGCCTCCAACTTTGCAATTGGGGCAGTCCTGCTACAAGAAGAATAAAGTGGGGTAGACCATCCCATAAGCTACTTTAGCAGGAAAATGCTGCCCGCCGAGACCAACTACCCCGTGTATGACAAGGAGCTCTTAGCGATTGTATCAGCCTTGGAGGAATGGCAGCACCACTTACTCTACGCCAGAAATCCCTTTACTATCAGAACGGACCACAGAGCCCTCGAATTTTACAAGAGCCCAAAGCGCATGAACTAGCGCCAGGCCAGATGGCACCTAGAGCTGGCATCTTATGATTTTAGGATTGTGTACAAGCCGGGGGAAAGAAACCTTATCCCATATCTCTTGAGCAGGGACCCAGGTAAGTCCTTCCCAAGGGAGGAGCTGGATGCATACAACACCGCCATTATGTTGCCATCAAGTGTTTGTTGTCATCCAGAATGCCACCAAGAAACTGAGGGAAAAGCTCCAGGCTGCTCAGCGAAGCTCAAAGTATGGGACAACACTGTGGAAGGACCTGGAGGAGGGGGTAGAGAACGAGCAACATAAGAATTTCTGTAAAAGGAAAGGCCTCATTCTCCACAAAGGGCGCCCATGGCTGCCCAACCGCGAGCTCCAGGAGGAGGAGATAAGCGCTTTCCACGACCACCCCTTGGCAGGACACCCCAGAAATGAGAAAACCATAGAGCTCCTGGCCCGAAGTTACTCCTGGCTGGGGATGCCCAGTGCCATAAGGGAGTACATCCAGAAATGCGTCACTTGTGCCCGTTCCAAGCATGTTAGGCAGAAGCCTTTGGGAAAACTCATGCCCCTCCAGATTACAGAAATACCATGGTCCTCACTGAGTGTGGACTTCATAATGGGGCTTCCAACATCAAAGGGATATGACGCTGTGATGGTGGTGTTAGACAGAATGACCAAATACGCAGAATTCTTTCCTTGTAACTCCACCATCACAGCAAAGGGCATGGTGGACATCTTTGTTAATGAGGTGTTCACCCGCCATGGTCTACCAGAGGAGATAGTATCAGATAGAGGCCCACAATTCATCGCCCAATTTTGGCAACACCTACTTGAAAATCTTCAGATCAAGCCATGCAGATCCTCAGCTTACCACCCGCAGTCTGATGGCCATATGGAACGAGTTAACCAAGTTCTCGAGCAGTACCTGTGATGCTACATGACTACACAACAGGAACGCTGGACGGACTGGCTAAGACTAGCCCAATTCGCATACAATAACTTGACCCATTCATCAACAGGAATGTCGCCATTCATGGCAAACTATGGGTTCCACCCAAAGATGATGGAAACTAACCCCAGAGGTCCAAATCCAGCGGCCAACGACTTGGCAACGGAAATGAAGGAAAACCTGAAAGCCCTGAATGTGAACTTAGTCAAAGCGATAGATATGCAGAAGAGGAAGGCAAACGCTCACCAATCTGAGGCCCCTGAGCTAAAGGAAGGAGACTTAGTGATGATCAACGCGAAGAACTACTCGGTGCTGGCAAGCTGTAGGAAATTTGGACCAGTTGCACTGGGCCCATTCAAAATCCTCCACCAGGTAAACAAAGTGGCGTACAAGCTTGAGTTCCCCAAGGGATCGCGGGCGCACCCAGTGCTGCATGTCTCGCAACTTAGGAAGTTTGAAGGCCCTCTCCCAGAGAAACCAGAGCCTGTACACTCAGGAAACTTGGGAGAGGCGGAGTATGAGGTGGAGGAGATCTTAGAGTCAAAAAGTTTGCGGAAAAAGTGCTGGTACCTAGTTAAATAGGTAGGATACCCGGTGGAGGAGTCCACCTGGCAGATGGCTGATGACTGCAGCAACTGCCCACAGAAGGTGGAGGAGTTCTGGAACTGGAGGGGGCTCTCATCTGGGGAGGGTGATGTAACGGTCAAGGCGTTGCCTGACCACCACATAGCCCTAATCTTCCCTAGGGCGATAGTTGGTGCCAGGGGAGAGGGGCTCAACCGCTCCAATTATCATAAATGGCAATCTGATAAATCAGATGCCTTGAAATCAGAAGCAATATTGAATTGAAGGGCTGACATGGAAGGGAAGTCTCAGAAATGGCGCTCTGGCCAACCAGATGCTGCCAAATCCAATATTGCTAAATGCAGCAATGAGGGATTGGACCCTCAGATGCAAATTTCTGACCAATTGGAGGCTGAATCCATTGCATTTGGGAGTATCAACAAGGAGGAAAATCCTTGCAGATGGCACTCTGGCCAACCAGATGCCTCCAAACAAAATATTCCCAAAAGAGGCAATGAACCAATATCAGGGAATATGGGCGAGGGGAATGCCCCAGGCTTTGAGAGCAATTTGAAGCCAAATAATGAATGCAGAAAAGTTTTCGCAACCCTGAGGGTACCCAGCCCAAGTTTAAGAACAGTCTCGATGCCAAAATCGAGGGTCTAGATTCTCAAATAGGGCCCACCGCTGGGAAGACGCTCGTGGACTTCATGGGAACAGGACCCGCTCTTCCTCAATAATCTCAGTATAAAGCTGAGCAGGCGAAACTGTTTAGAGAAGTTTCATCTTCTATAAACCTAAATAAAACTTAATAAATTCTAAAATTAGTTTTGCGCATTTGCAAATCACTTTATTAAGAAAACCCAGAATCCACCAAATGGACAGCAGTTTAGACTTTGACAGGGCCATTCAGTCCCTGTACGCCCTCTCAGGGGGTCAGGCCCTCCTCCTGGGCGCCAGCATTGTCCTAACTGTGGTCCAAACCTTTGTGGTAAAGTGGTTTCTGCATAGTCAGATTCGGTTCTCTCAACTGCAGGTCTATCCTGCCTGTGGGCCCTCACTTGGGCACTCTTGCCTAACTGCTTTGTGGCAGTTTTCAGAGACCCCATCCGTCACAAATGGCCCTCATAATTCAGGTTTATGACTTTGAAAACCTCCACTGACATGGAGTAAAACACCAGAGCTCTGATTGCTTGTCAAGACTACTAACAAGTGCAGTTATGGCGTATCTTAGTAACATTTTTAGGATAAGATGCTCAGTGGAAAGTACAACAATGAGCCACCTCAAGTAATAAAGGCATTAAATAAAATGAAAACCAAACAATCAGCATACGTGGAGTTGTTTAAGAGGTTTGGCGATTCTACAGTGAACGTCCTGTGACACTCAGCATGGCCTAATATTATAATGAGTGTGCATAAGGCAGTTGGACATGATGTAACGCTCAAGACAATGGAATTGTTGCGCTCTCAGTATTATTAGAAAAATTATGAACTTCAGTGTGCTTAAAACCATTTCCTTCTGCCACAAGTGCAAAGTGGAAAACCCATCAAACCAGAAGACTCTATGCCTTTTAGTGAAACCCCATTTTGCTTGATATACGGTTTCCCTTGATTATGTTGACCCTCTGCTAATGGGAGCTAACTGGTTCAAGTACATTCTGGTGGTGATAAACCACTTGACCGGGTGATTTAAAGCAAGGGCAATACGGTAATGAATGCAGTCACAGCGTCCAAGTTTGTAATGGAATGTATCATCCAGTGACATGGATGCCCTTAGTTCATTATTATTGATAATGGAACCAACTTCACCTCACATATCCTTCTAAAATTGAACGAGCTAATGGGCATCTGTGGGATTTTGAAGACCCCATACCACCCAAGTCCAACGGGATGGTTGAGCGAGTTAATGGGCCCTTGGTGAACATACTCTGGAAATTGGTAACTAATTGACCTTCTGACTGGAGTTCCCTCCTTTCCATTGCTGTTTTTGCATACAACATTAGCTACCATTCTGCCACAGGGAAGAGTTTCTTTCAACTATTATATGGACGACACCCTGCTCATCTGGCACTGCTTTATGCTTTCGTAGAAAGATACTGGCGTAATTGATACCCAGATCTATTTGACTAAGCTAGCGGACACATTAATCAGGTTACAAACTGAAGCGTACTTGTTAATCTTAGCCAAGAAGATAAAGAATCAGCTTGCTGATCAGGTATGACGTAGCGGGTTAGTTCAGTTCAAAGATGGGGATATGGTTCTGTTCCATGACTAGCATAGGTTTGGTCAGAAGTATAAGTTGGCTAACATTTGGGCTGGTCCATTTGAGATAAATGAGAAAACAGGTATTGACACCTATACTACCAAGTACCCCATAAGCGGTCAGATCATTAACCAAGTGCATGCAAAGTTCCTTCAAGAGTATAAATAATAGGAGACTTATCATCCAGTCAAGGTTGGGTAAGGTCAAGATTCTGATATGACTGAACAATAAACCCTAAGTAGTTATGACAGAATGGGTGAAATCGGCCAAACCAAGTAGTATCAAATATCAATGAGATTGCATTGACATAAGGGGATAAGTTATTACAGAGCTTCAGATGAATATTTAGTGGATACCTCTAAACCAGGAGATGAGGTGATGTCAATGTATGATGAATAATTAATAAATCGCCTCAAACTAAGGCGATTGCGAAAGTAATAAATATTAGACCCTGCCAGAACCAATGAGAATATGGAGGAACTGAATAGTCTAAGCTTAGGAAGCGGTATTGACCAAAGTTGCTTATATATAAGCGAGTTGGGACAATTGAAGGGAGAGGATTGTTAGTAGAAGAGAGCGAGCGGAACAGTGATTATCCACTGTAAATATTAAATCAAATAAAAGAGTGTTGTCATGGCAACTTCTCCACATTTTATTATGTTTATTATGTTGTCTCAAGAATGATGATCTTCATATCATTTGTCCTATTGCTCAGTGGGATTAACCCTGTGCAAAACCCCTTTGGCGTATCTCCAATATATCGCTGAAATTATAATAGCCTTGAAAAGAGACATTATCATAGTCCTTATGGAAACTTATCCAGTAGGCCATCAATGCACTTGGGAGATACTGGTCCCAGTGTCTTGGATTGGTATTAGCCATCTTGCGTAATATTTAGACCAACGTTCCATTGATTCTTTTTACATTTCCATTGGTTAATGAGTTGTAAGGCTCTGAAAATAGTTGTTAATTCTTAATTCTTGTGGCTATAGTTCTCAAAACTCTTAAAGTTCTTCCTGTCGTTTAATAGTAGAACCTGTGGGAAACCATGCTAATAAATATATTGTGATATAAAAAGTTAGCAGTAGCTTTATCAATCTGCGTGGTAATGACAATTGCTTCTACCTACTTTGTGAAATGATCAATCCCTACAAGGATGCATCGATTCCCTCCTGTGGATTTAGGTAATGACCTATGCTTTATAAGTTGATGGTGTGGAATGGCTGCTGAGGGGTCATGGGCTGGTACTTGTAATTGGCCTTATGCGGCGTCTGCTTTTTACAAAAGATTTAATCATCTAAGACTTCCGCTACAAAGTCCAGTATTCTCACTAATAGTAGCAATCCTTGATCCATGTGTAAGTTTACCTGGTCCTCCATGTTCTGGGGTATTGTGGGCTCTGATTATAACTGTTATTCAAATTAAATGTCACAAGAAAGGTAACCAGTCAATTTCACTTTCTTGTAAAGTAATCCATCAAGAACCTTAAAATTTTGAGCGTGTCATTTGAGCATCTTCTGAACTGGTACACCTTCGTCCTCCCAAGAGTCTGGCTTCTTGAGTAAGTCATGTTATTGTTAAGCTTTGCTATTGTCAAGATACAGTATGGGAAATCTGGTCAGTCCATCTAAATCAATGTGCTTTGTTTTAGCTCAGTGGATAATAATTATGTCAGTTCTGAAGCAAAAGCCAAACGGGCTAGTCTTCCTGTCAGATCTTTCATGTTTTGCAGCCACTTTAGAGAAGAGTGCTCTGTCTCAACTATAACGTTCATACCATACAAGAAGGGCTAGAAATGTATCACCGCCAGGAGAACAGCTAAGCACTCTTTCTCTGTGACTTTATAGTGTCGCTCAGCTTTGAAAAGCTTTTTGCTATAATATGACACTGGGTGTCAATGCCGTCCTCATCCAATTGAGAATGGATGGAGACAAAGCTAAGTCAGAGGCGTTGGTAAACAGAATGAATGGTTTCCCATATTATGGAGGTCGTGTTTTCATTTATCTTTAGCAAAATCTTCATTGACTCGAATGCAGTTCTTAGCTCTACACCTCATATGAAGGGTTTTTTTGGTAAGCATTCAGACAAGAGCTTTTCTAAGTTGAGTAAAAATTAGAAATAAATTGATGTTAATATCCCATAATTTTTAACAATCTCTTTATGCCTTAAAGGCTCTTTGGCTCAGGCATCTTTGAGATTGCTTCAACCTTATTGTGCAAAGGTTGAATTCATTCACGCAATATGGCGTGTCCTAAAAAATACAAGTCGTTCTTGAGATATCAATTCACGAGTTTAAGTTTGATGTGACACTCTCTTAGTCATTGGAACACTGAATTGAGGTGGTCTTAATGATTGGTAAAAGTTTTGGAAATCACCATTATGTCATCTAGGTAAAAAATAACATAGATGAGTTTAAGGTCTTGCATAATATGATTTATCACCCATTTGACCAGGGCGGAAGCATTGCATAATACCTGAGGGATCCTATTAGTTTAAAATAACCCATCAGTGCATATCAACGAGCTTTTTTTTAATCTTTAGGAAAATGATCCATATGTTAATAACTACTGGAAAAGTCATTACAGAGAAAATATTTGAGCCAGAGAGTCAGGCCAGACATTATCAGCACTTGGGATTGGATAGCTGTTCTTCTTAGTGAGGCTGTTTAGCTTCCTGCAATCCATCACTATTATGTTACCACCGTTCTTCTTTTTTATGAGTAACAGCGGGAATACCATGGACTCTTGGAGGGCACAAGTAAGACAGCATTAATAATTATTTGAGCTTGGTCATAATTTGTTGCTTCTACCTTTGACTTCCTATATTGCTTTGATTGTATTAGGGGTTAGATCTTCTACGTCTATTCTATGTTTTCATTCTTTCATGTGACTATAGGCGAAAGCTAACGTAGAAAAAACATCTGATAGTCTCTAAATAATTGATGCACTTTCTTAAGCTCCTACTGAATTAGCTTATCTCATACTTGGACTTGAGAAACGGTGCATTTAATTACTGGTATAAAGCCAAAATCAAGGTGAGTACCATTGAAGTTACCCTTGTCAAAATCATCAACAAATAATTGATTGTCCTTTCCCTATCTTTTGATGTTTATTGACTAAGATATTTTAGTTGGTTAGGTTTCCAAGTAGTAGCGCAACAGGCTGCTGATAACCTGGGTCAAGGACTCCTAGTAAAACTCTTGGTTCAAATCTACTTTCTCGTCAAAACTAGTGATATTTAAAAAGCAGCTTGTTGGTTTACTAATAGTTGTGTTTTGTATAAACCACTCTCTTTTTCTTAGTTTAATTTTTACCTCTTCAGTAGTATAGAATGGTTGGCTTCTGCTGTATTGACTGAGTTGGGAGCTTCTTTGTATTTCTTCCAGAGGTAGAATATTATAAAGGCAAAGAAGAAACGGGGTACCTTACCAGAAAAGAGCATTCCTTCTTGCTGTAGTCTTTATTATCCAATACAAGTTGTACTTCATAACTGAGGAGCAATTGATATCCTTCTTTCAGACTGATAACTCTTCATATTCAATCATAAATTGCATCCCAATGAGAATTCCATATTGGCTGTTGTATAAGGCAACTGCGTGATCTGAGAAAACTTACTTGACAATTGTATTGGAAGAGATGAGTAAGCACCTTATGCAATGGTGTTATTTGGACCAGCGATACAGTACTCTTGAGTGAATTCAAGGTCTGGGACGAGCTTGATCTTAATTAGTTGAAATGAGAAAACACATATGTTTGATCCCATATCCAAGGTGGCCATAACCTAAATTATCTGAATTATCACTTTTACTTTGATAATGGTTCCTCCAAAATTTGGTGGAAGGGATAACACCTCCTTGAGACGTAACGTTGCATTGAGCTTTTAATCAGTCTCAAGATACTTCTTATTAATCTCTAGGAGATTGTGGACACTCAATATGAGTCTGATCAACAGGACAAGGTACTGATCAGAATTGCTACTTGTATTGATTATCTTGGGACACCCTATAACCTGACTGAGGTAAATGCCTTTTTAAACTTGGGCGTAGTCAATACATTTGTCATTTAAAATTCCATAATAGCGATCTCATTGGGTGAACCCAAAATTTAATAACCTGTGTCTTTGTGACCCCCTTCAGAGCCATTATCAGGTCTATTCTCAATGCAATTGAGATGAGCGAATAAAAATGTTTTACTTCAAGGTAATTTGGGTCGGTCAGCTTAAGTTTTATCTCACCCTATTCTGACCTTCATTTTCCCTAAATAGCAAGGGCAGGGCTCTTCTTGAAACGCATATCTTCAGTATGTTTTTCTTCTTAAAGTAGTTGCATCTTATTTTCCTTCTTCTTAGGCTTCGCTTCCTCCACAGTATACACTCTGGGTTTCTAGAAGGCTTTTTGTGAGGTCTCTGACTTTTGTATGTCAAATACATCTAGAAGGGCATTTTTAATATCTAAGACAGAGTTGAAGCTTTATTTGACGGATGTGACTTTCATGTCTAGGTTGTGGTTACTATGTAAACCAGCAAAGATGGCAGCTATGGCATCATCTATAGTAAGCATCTTTGAGGTCAACAGTGTTTGTGCTTCTATATAAAAGAGATCAGAAAATTTGGAAAGGATTTTTCCACCATAGCGTGATTTTCATGTAGGCATATTTCTTCATACTCAGGCTCTGCTTTGACCTGAATTCTTTGATGAGCTCTTTCTTCACTTCTCTTCAGGCGTGTAGTTCATCCCTATGAATCATCATAACCTTTTGAACCATATGACTTAAAAGATAAAAGTTCTTTTACCTTTTTGATGTTTAATCGCATCTTCTATCGCAGTTTATAGATATAGTGGAAAGATGTGATACTCCCTTCATGGGTGTAAACTTGTCCTTGAACGTAAGCTTAAAGGTAGTGGCCTCCAATATGGTGACGACTTGTAAACCAGGAACCTCAGACTCAGTAATCTCATTTCTTCCAAGCTCTGTTTAAATTGACGTTTGAGTTGAATTACTTGATCCTGTAGAGGATTTATATGTTGCTCCATTTCCTTTATGGTAAGTCTTGGCGTAACATCCAGCATATTTTTTTCTTTCAAGAACGACTTATTGTTCTCCAAGTTCTTAACGCAAATGTCTTGACCATACTTTTGTTAAAAATTAGATGAGCGTAATGATCAAAAAATCTTGTTCTCATCATCCATCACTCCAATGCGCCGGTTAAAGTCCTCCTTCATCTCCTTGGACTTAGTGCTCTGAGGAGGCTTGACAGTCTTGACTTTCAACTCTTTATAAGAGTATTAAAGCATTTCTCAGCTTTGTTGTGGTGATGATAAACTTGTTTATTGTCCTCCAAACTGGGATATTTTCTTCTCAATTCATTATCAAGTTTGTTGAGTCGCTCAGTAATGAAAAGAGTAGATGCTTGAGTCACATGGTTTGCTATATCCTGTTTGACCTGGTCATGGAGTTTTGAATTACACTCTAAAAATGGCAGGGAAATCTTGAAGCTGGATAGTGTGGAGGGGTTCACTTGTATTAGAAAGGGATTCAGGATACTCTGTGTCATGGTTAAATGACATGATAGTGGGAACCAACCCCAAGGATAAGGCTGGGAGACAGGAGGCCCAGAAGGTGAAGCTTCAGGCCCTCCCTGACCTAAAGCACACATTAGACCAACTCTGGGTACAAGCCAAATATGTTCAGGTTGGTACTAGTGAGGTGCAGAGCGCCCAGACCCTTGCGTCTGCCCAGGCATTATATGAATGGTTTATTTAATCAACAATGACAGTTTGATTTGGTTGATTGAGGAACATGGGTTCAAAATCTGTTCCATTTATGAAACTACACGTTCAGGTCCGATACAACTTCAATTGATACTTGATTAAAGTCAGTTTTGGTGTATTCTACCAATTTGGATGGTAGTGTTTGCCTATTGGTGCATTTGTTTTTGGGACTGCTTCAGCAGACCCCAAATTACCCAGATGAAGTTTAAATTTGATTTCTGTGACCAGCATTCCTTGTTGGTCAACTTTCCACAATAAACTTCCCCATTCTTCCCGTTTTTATCAAAATGTTATTTGGACAATCCTGTGCGCAGACCTCTTTGAGGAGGTCTCATGCTATATTAGCCATTCCATTTTAAATATAATGAGATTATCCCCTAGTGCACCGTTGGTTCTCCCAGGTTCCCTCCAACCTGGGACGTTTACCCCTTTTCCCCTTGTGCAATGCATCGCTTTTGGTTGGTTATTTATCATGCTCCTTTACTTAAGTTATTATTTCTCCAGCACCCTCTGCTAGGCTCTAGTATTTTTGGTACTAACAGCTAGTTCCCTTGCGTTGGCCCTGTGTGTCAGGAAGACAGCAAGTAAGAATTAGACTAGCCTTCCAGCCTTGGTGCCAGAGCACCTGAATGGCAAACCAGAATGCCAAAGGCACTACTGCTGGTATGATGGATATGGAACTTAAAAGGAGTTTCACCAATAACTGCCAGTAAGCCAGAATCTCATACAGGCACATAATAGAATATCAGATGAGCACAGCCATTAACCTTGAGGGGTATGAGAGTGTCAGCAGAGAAGGCGGTTTAACTTTCAACATACTAAAACTAATTTATTTGAGGAAAATTTTTAATAAAATTTATGGAAGAAAAAACCGACCAACAATTTTTGTAGTGCAATGTGACTGATTAAATAGTGGTCAATTGGAAAGGAAACAAGCCAGGATCAGGTCCCTCAAGTTTGACCTAACTGGCGAATTATTTGGGAATGAGGGCAGATAAGTTCACTGAAAACCAACATTGAAGAATTTAGTAGCAGGTCAAGTCACTGTCAGTTCAACCTCAAATGCCCAAACCAAAACTCAACTGCATTTTTGGTGGTTGGCATGACGGCGTCTAGTCCAAAAAGCAACGAGAATCCCCCAAGGCCACCCCATGTAGGGGCGGTCCCAATTGTCTGGGAACAGGTTTGGGATGCCCAACCCGCCCATGCTCAGTTGCTGGGCCATTCTTTTGGTTAAAAACGTTGCATAAGCTGCAATGCCCAATTGGCTGAAAGGGAGCTTCGAACTATCGCTGATGGTGTTTGATGCTTCTACCTGCACATCAGGGGATCATACCCAACAATTTTGGGAGGGGGTTAATTTTAATGATCAAGGTGTTGACCAAATTGAAATCATTGGCGATTCCAGCCAATGAGTCAATCTTCATTCCTTTTTGACTATGTGGATAACGATCATCAGGCTTGTTTCCATTCGTTTTCATACTGACTAACTTCATTTCAGCAATTTTGGCACAAATTTCCCTGATCAGGCATACAAGTTTGGGGAGAGGTGAGAGTGGGCGCCCAGGGAGGGATCTGAAGAGAAAGAGCTGTTATCCAGCACTCGTCTACCACATGGGCGAGATCACCCCTAGGTGATGAGGTGTACAGCCACACTCTTCAGAGCCTTTTTGCTTGGAATGGGAAGAGGGCCCAATCAACACACTTGGGACGTTCCCCGGACTTACACTGTGCACCAAGCACTACCACGCTGGGAACAGGAGAGTTATAGACACTCTCCTTACACTCTGCTTCCCCTATATAAAATATATATATTATCCCAAACTGATACAGTGGCCTCAGTTCAGGTAAGTCAAATTAGTGTTTTAAGCTTAAATTAAGTGTCTAGATTTGGGATCCTCAGCAGATGATCTAGACTTGTAGCATAACGTTGGGGCCCAGTGGACATAGTTGAGCCACTTCAGGGTTCACAAAGACCCAACCATAACTCTTAAATATTATAAATTAAACTAAATATGTATAAGATTATATGTTGCAAGCAATCTACTACTTTTTTGGAATATTTAAGACCCTTTTAAAGGGTCAATGATAATTAAAATAAATAAAAGTTATTATTCTGATATCTAATAAGAGAGAGATATCAGATCCAATTGATAGTAAAAAAATAAAAATTCTAAATATGGAGTTTTTCTTTCTGCTCAACATTACATTCAAGCAAATTTTAAAAAGATATAGTTACTTTTTCATTGCTGCCTCCCCGCATCAAATTTCATTTATGTCCTCAGATCCCCCACCTGCTGCCCTAGTGTGGGGCAGCAGGTGCTCCAAAAAGATAGCGTTTACTGCCCAGCAGGAATGTACATGTAGAGAGGCTCATCCAGCCTGTCAAATGCAACTGGCTGATTTGTCCCTCCAAGGGACTTAGTACTGAACCTCATGTGAGTCCACCAAGCCTGCCCCCACCCCCTAGCCCTACCCTGATCCAATATCCACTTTTGCCTCCACGTTGAGTATGGATGTCTCTTCCCATATGCCAATAAAGTGATTATTGGTCTGGCAATGGCCACCTTTGTACCAGCCGATTAATCAACTTCCACCCTTATAAGGGCTATTTTGATATTGGATTCTCCACTGGAGAGGTCATGGCTGCTGCGGTAGCAACGCCCTTAATTTATAAAAACATGCCCATTACCACCACCCATACACGTCTCCCAATGATATCACACTAGTGGTGAACTTTGAAAACCTTTCCTCGCACCGTTCCCCTTAAATACTCTATGAGGAGTTGATGTAAGGACTGCCACTTATGGAACAGACCCCATCCTCCAATTCCTAATCCCAAGCAGTGCTGAACGCCTAGCGGCACCTTGGGCAATGGCCACTATTACCCCCACCAGCTGATCATAGCCAAGCACATCCCACTGTGTGCCTATATCCCATCAGCACCAAACCACTTCTTTTGGGCTCACATTGATAACGGTTGCACAGTTTTCCCCAACTGCCATTAATTGGATCATTCCAGAAACGCATGTCAATACAATTCCAACACTGTGAAAATCACCAACCCCACCCATGAGGCCACGCCTAAAGCTTTTGAGTGGGGATTTTGACTGCCCCATCCCCTTCAGCTGTGCGCTCTATGAACTAGCAAAATCTAGCAACCCAAATCCAAGCCGGCCAATTTACTCCCAATTCAGATAATTGGGACAGGTTTGGACCCATACTCAGCCCAATAAATTTACCACCTTAAACTCTACCCATGCACAGCCACATATTTCCAAATAGACTTAATCAACAAAATCCATAGGACTTTTTGGATGAAGTGACCTGTCACAGTTTCTGATATGACTGGATGATAAGCCCTAAGTCATTATTGCGGAATGGATAGAATCTGACGAGGTTGATACAAGTTTACTACTATTTGAGCGCCTCAATATGATGCAATATTGGGTTGGTATGAATGGTCATTGGATCGCTTCCATATGAGGAAATTAGGAGATATTGATGTATGATAAATAGTTGGTAAATCGCCTCAAATTAGGTGATTGAATATTTAATAAATAAAGAGTTTCTGGAACTAATGAGATACAGCAAATTAAATTACTAAGCCATGAAAGTGGTATAATCCAAAGTCACTGAGATATATGTGAGATGAGATGATTGAAAAAGGTGGTCTTTGATAGTGTAGGGTGAAGTGGAACAGCGAAGATCTGCTGTATTTTATTACGTTAAATAAAAATAGTGTCATCTAAGCAATTTCTTAATTTTATTAAGTTCATTACCTTGTTCTGAGGGTGATAATCATCATATCATTGGTCCTATTACTCAGTGGGCTGAATCCTGCACAAAACCCCTTTGACATATCTCCAAGATACCACTGAAAATTATAACAGCGGTTCTCACTACAGGGGCCCATTATCATTAACACAAATATATCTTCAGTCACTGTTCTTGGTGTAACAGGTTTGAATGGACAAGGGATTTTCACGACATACTTCACCAGTTGAATATGTGGAACTCAAAATTGCCTTAGAAGCTGTGCTCAAAGGGCAGTATAAGCTTTTGCTGGAAATTTGTTGTGATAAGCTGCCTCCATTTGATTGCGATAGGAATATTCATGGGTTTTTTAAGCGATTTGAGTTTGTGATGGGAGGAATATCAGATTGACATAAAGTGAAACTTTTTATATCCACCTTGGATGTTAGAAGTGTTGAACATGTCACCAGTTATCTTTTAAACAGTTCCGCTTCATACCAAGAACTTAAGGGTACTGTGTTGCAGTTGTTTGGGGGTAACACAAAGATGTCACAGTGGAAGGCTGAATTCTTGACCATCAGGTTTCAGCATAATAAGACTCTCACAGCATTTGATAATTTTAATTTATGTCAGAAGCCCACATGTTAATTGGGGCAGGGATTTTAACTAAATCTGACGTGTGCAATGCAATGACCTCTACCATGAAATCATACCATGAGATTTACAATGTCAAGACTCTGATGTTAGATGAAGACAAACCCTTGCTTAAAATTGTTCAGTTCATGCGCCGTATATCTGCCAACTTCCCTCCACCCAATACAAAGCAAAACCTTTCTGCTACCATCACTGGCCCAACTTATTTGGAGAAAAATTCTTGTCCACTTCAGATTCCGCCAAGTTACCCCATAGTTAAACGTCCACCCCATACTTGCTTAGAGTCCCTGGTATAACTATTAATCTGGTCCTGGTTGTGTTGAGCACCTTCAAAACAACTTTCTGAAGTTACAAACTTACAATAATCAAGGACACAGGCCCTATGGATAAAATGTTTCAAATGTGGTCACTCTGAGCACCTGGCACAAGGTTTCTTCAAGTGATGGGTCAATTAAATGTGCTGGATCAATGTGATCAAGGAAAAGCCAGAGCGAAGAAGAGATGGGACTCTCTATCCCCTCTATCCCAACCTCAAACGTCTCACCTGTTTCTACTGAAGTATATGCAGCGGAAACTCCCCAGTTTGACGACTTATTCCTATATCAGCAGCTGGTTGTAGGGGTGATTGTACTTACACAAGCGAAAATCAAGGACATGGCGGAAGTTAGACCCCAGGAGCAACTGAAGCCTTATGCCTGTCAAAATAATTGAACAAAGATCTGCAGATTAACTGGATCCATCCGCTGATGCTCCTCTCAAAACTGAGGTAAACGTGGCCCTCCCTGTGGACGTTATTGTAAAAGGTTACCCTAAAGTAGGGAGGGTACTATGGGCTTCCTGGGGAAAAAGAGGCCCGTTAAATGTCCACATTATAAACAAACAGAATTCATTCTACTCTGAGTGTACATATTGTGACATTGTCATAGCAAAAATCTGAGTCCATTCTATAATTGATATATGTGCTCCAGTTAACATAGTGTTCACCATGTTGGTGGCGAAGTTGGCACTTATGCCTGGCGTGAAAAATCTTATGGTGTATTGGACTGCAGGTGCTGAAAGCACAGTCTCTGAAGGAGCATACAGCATGCTACCCTTGCAGTTTAGGTCAATTGTCATTGTAGCCCCAGAGATAGTGCTACCAAGCAATAACTATCCTGTTAATTAGAACCACTTTTATGTGACACTTTGGGGGCTGTTGTGGTTATGACAGTAGAGACTTTCAAAATTCTGGGACAACGGATCCCAATCTACTTCACCTTCAGCTGAATACTGAAGTATTTTGTGCACATAGGTCATATTAACCTTTCATATGGTGATGGGGTGATCCTGGTTCATTATAATTGATTAAGAGAAAGACATGGGACCTTTCCCATGAAATATATGAATATCAAGGGCTACCACTTAGAGCTGCCAGCCCTATATCCATCCCCTCTGGCCACCATTTGGTAATAAACATCGAGTTATAGGTGCAAGTGCCTTATGGGCTTTATGGGGAGGTCATTGAGCCCTATCATCAATTGCAGCTTGATCCTTATGTGGCCCCAGGCATTATACACCTGGGACTTGGAGAGATCATGGTCTTGACAGCAAATCTCCAGAATGGACCAAAGCAAATCTACCAGCACCAAATAATGGCGTTTTTATAATTGATCCCAGTGGAGGAGTTCCTCCAGTTTCATGAGTTCAGATTTCTGGATGAATTTGGTCTGCCCATTAAGCCACATCCTAGCGTAATGGCAGTTGTTCCACATGAAAATTTAATGGGGTTATCAGAAGGCCAGAAAGATCATGCGGAAGCCTTATTTCAAAGGTAAAAGTATATATTTGCTGCAACAATCATGATTTAGGGTGCACACGGGGAGTGGTCCATCAAGTGGACACTGGAAATCATCCCCATCAGTTCTCGGCCAATCCACTGGTCTATGGCAGCTGATGAAGTAGTAACTGAGGATATTGAAAAGCTAATTGACCAAGTAATGCTCAAACCATCAAGGAGTCCATGGGCTTCACTTATTCTGATTGTAAAAAGGAAGGATGGAATCAACTGCATAGTAATAGATTACCAGAAGCTCAATAGCATCACAAAGAAGGATTTATACTCCTTGCCATTAATTGATGATGCTTTGGATAAGTTAGGGGGAGCTTGTTACTTCTCCGCAATGAATTTGATCTCCAGTTATCAGAAAAATTGAGTTGCCCATGGCAGAACAGGAGAAATGCACCATCATCACGTCCAAAGGTTTTTAATTGACACATATGCCACAAGGGCTGTAAAACGCCCTAGCTATGTTTCAATGGGTGATGGACACTATCCTTGGTGACCTTTTTCTGTCATGTGTCCTTGTATACATTAATAATATCAATGTAAGTATTTATTGTGGGGAAGGCTGACCAGGGGACGGACACTTCTGCTAAGACATCAAAGAAAACGAAACACAGTAATAGGAGGGCACCCAGAGAAGCTAATGCCGTCTCCTGTTGCCAGCGGGAACGCCACTACTGGGAGGGGGGGTCACGTGCATAGGGGCAGGCGCCACAATTGAGCACGCGTGTAGGAAGGGGTCTGAGTTTATGAATTAAACCGGGAACCAGGAGGAGACCAACTGACAGCGACGTAGTGGGAGGTATCCAAACATCCACGCTTGAAAGTGAACCACTAAGTGCGACCAGAACCAGCGGACAGCTTCTGGGAGGGTGGAGGTGGAGCCTGAGATGGCATCCAAGACAATCATGTGGATAGTCCACATGGCGATTGTGACCACCAAAGCACAGAGGGAGGGTGGAAGAGGGGAGACCATTGATAAAGCAAACATTTCTTAGACAAATAAAAGGACTGTGCCTGATCCTGGCAAAGCAGACGTTGCACCTAACGCCATATCGCTTTAGATGTAGGGCACTTTTCCAGGCGGCAAAACAGCATTCTGTACTGGCCACATATGACACAGGATGAGTGTAAAGCGTTAGAGTGCTCGGCAGTACAGTACACCTGCCTCAAGCAGCGCCACACATGGGATCTGATATGAGGCAGCAGAAGAGGGTGGTGGGCGTACTTCCATATGGTTTTCTAGGTATCAAGGGAATAGGGGATGTCCTTCATGTCCAAGTATTTCACCCTGGACAAGATATGGGTCCTCGCGGGTATCAAGCCATCCATAATGGGTAGACCCTGTACCTCATGTGTGAACTAAGGAGAGAGGCGCCCCCTCTGGACTGTGTGCCCACTAATACAAATTCTCCACTTAGCGCTCCGCATGGAGAAGAGGATTCGTTTGAAGTGGGGTGCAGTCCCATGGGGGCCTGCGGCTGAAGGATGGGAATCCATATATCTCAACAAAGAGTGTTCGTGATGGATTGGTAAGGCCCAGGGCGCGGGAGAAGTTGGAGCGGGAGCACAGGACCAATGTTGGGCTGGAATTGGAGGGATGGTAACAGCAGCGATCCAGGTGCCCAGGATCTTTGTAGCATGGTCCTCAAAGTTGAGTAGGCCCATGCCTCCACTATGGCGAGGACCAAAGATGACCTCTAATCGCACTGGCGGTAGGCGGCCTGACCAAAGCTACCCTTGCAGAAGGGCGTAAAAAGACTTGAAGAAACTTGAGGAGAAAGCGATGCGTGGGCCCCAAACCAAACTTTAGAGAGGAGCATAGAGTTGGCTAGTATGACCCTGCTGGTAAGGGAAGTAGGGTGGGCTCTGAGGGAGGCGATGTTTTTTGTCCGTTGTCCAGAATATGGTTTTCCATCACCGTTGAGGCATACCCTCCTGCCTCCAACCACACCCCCAAATGGCGGACCGGCCCAACGGTGAGGCGCGGCACAAAGGGGAGCACAAGTGAGGAGGTGTGGGTTGGGTAGGGTAAGCAAGCGTGTGCGCTAGCAGATGGGGTGGATTGGAAACAGGGCGCTGAGGCCCAGCGGGCTTGATACTGACCAAGGAGAATGATTTCGGTTTTTGAGGCGTTGAGTGCAGCATTACTTACTCTGGAGTAAACTTGGATAAGAGCTTCAAGCGCGCATGCATCATGATTGTTAGACACCCCAATCACACAGTCATCAGCAAACGCCAACATTTTGACCAGGGCTTGGCCTTGCACGTGGACCCCAGTAAGGCGAGAATTCACGTTATAAAGAAGTGGGTCAAGGCTGAAGTTACAAAGTGCATTCAAAAAGTTCTGGGACTAACGTTTTAAAGACACAACTTTACAAATAAATAAACTTTCTTTTATCATAATTTAACATACAACCTTTCCTCTCTATACATATTTATATTGCTAAAACAATTGTAAAAGGTATGCACATAGTTCCTATTTTGTATAACCATGTTTGAACCAGCTGTCACATTCTTCTGAATTGTCTCTACTTTATCAAAAGGATGAACCTTCAGTGCCACCTTCAGATTAAAGAACAGAAAGAAGTCAGACAGAGCCAAATCTGGTGAATAGGGTGGATAATTATAATCTGAAGGTGGCACTGAAGGTTCATCCTTTTGATAAATTAGAGACAATTCAGAAGAATGTGACAGCTGGTTTAAACACGATAATACAAAATAGGAACTATGTGCATACCTTTTAACAATTGTTTTAGCAATATAAATATGTATAGAGAGGGAAAGGTTGTACGTTTACATTATGATAAAAGAAAGTTTGTTTTTTTGTAAAGTTGTGTCTCTAAAACGTTAGTCCCAGAACTTTTTGAATGCACTGTATATATAAGATTGGGCTAAGAGGGTCCCCTTGGCGTAGGCCCCTTTGAGGGGGACTACAACTGTGAGAAAGCTGGGGCCACGCACAGCCATTTTTTAAAGATTCCATTAGCAGCATCACCCAATTGATGAAGCGAGGGGGTAGGCGGAATTGGTGGAGGCAGGCCCTGAGGTAATCCCAGTTAACTCTATCATAGGCCTTCTGTTGGTTTCAAAACACTAGTGCACCTGAGGCCGTGGACTAACAGGCGTTGGCCATAGTGTGTATGTTGTCCCAAATCGACCTTCTGGGTATGGGACCAAATTGTTTTGGGGAGATGATAGCAGAGGCAACAATCCCTAGACGGTTAGCCATGATTTTTAGTAAAAATTTTAGTAACAGTGTTGGTTAGAGAGTTGAGGCGCCAGTTGGCCAAGTCTAGCTTATTTTCTTTTTTGAATAGCGTAATGGTGTAGGCCTCTTGCCCTCCTGGTAGGAGGCACATTTACAAAAGGCTGTGGTTAAGAGAGGCAAGCAACAGTGGGGATAAATACTTGAAGTACTTCTTATAGAACTCATAAGGAATGCCATCAGGGCCTGGGCATTTCCTATTTGGTGCACCATGGACGGCGGACCATAGTTCGTCCAGAGTAATCAAATTCATCAACTCTGGGAAACAGGAAATGGTGCGGATGTGTGCACTATCAAGAAAATTTTCCATTTTGGCCGGTGGAATCAGGTCGGATCAGTACAATTCAGAGTAATAGTTTTGTATCTCAATCGCCATTTTGGCTGGCATATCCACTACGGAACTGTCTGACCTTCACACCTGTGTGCATGCCAAGCTCTGGAGTGGTGCAAAGGATTTTTGAAAAAAGTAAGTGGAGCACATGTCGCCCGTTGTGATGTGCTTATCTCTGTACTGAACACAAACCCAATGCTTGTGTTGCTGCTCAAGTGCATTAAGGTGGGTGGCTACTTCTGCCCACTTGTGACCCCAAGCAGGGCTGTCGCCTGTGGCTGAGATGTTGGGCTCCAGGTGGGCCAACTCTGCCAGAGCGCGTGAGATGCCACCAAGGTGGATTGTGAGCATCGTGAGGAAAGGTGGCGAGCCTGGCAGATTGTTTCTGCTTTGAAAGCAGACCAGGTATAAATTGGATCAGCGCAAAACGGTCCAATAAACTCTAGAGCCATGGTTGCAGATTCCATCCATGAGGAAAATCTTGACAATGCGATTTTGGCCGGGCGAAGTATGCACTAATTTGGAGCCTGAGATGCTGGGTTGGATAAATGGAAGGATATCAAACCATCCTATGGTCAGAGAATTTGATCTTCATTGTTGTGAAATGGGAAATTTGGGTACAAAATTTCAATGGCGCAAGGATAAGGTCGATGTGGGACATGGACCTTAACTGGCTGTTGTGGACGTGGGGGCGCAACATGTTTTTGAGAAATGGAGCATGATGCGGCAGAGTATCAACCAACCTTAGGGTAGCCTTGAGGATGCGTAGTTCTACATGTCCCTGTGGCGGGGAAGATGAGGAAGGCCAGCGGTCAGTGGATGGGTTCAACCAACAGTTTATGTCACCAACAACAAAAGGGTCAGGGGGCAACAGAACGGAATTGAATGATGAGAAAATTCCCGAAGTTCTTGTGCACAGGTTGGGGTGTAAATGTTGATGATAGCGTGCATTACATCAGCCCACGAAAAATTGACAACAAGGATGCGGCCACTAAGGAAGATTTAGGTGATAAAAATATAAAATTATTGTTCTTTCGAACTAGCACTCCACAGTGCTCAGACTAGAAGGAGAGGGAATGGAGGAGCATGGTTTTCCATGTTTCCTCAAAACCATGTGGACAGTGGGTCTCCTGAATGGCCAGGATATCTACAAGTAAATTTTTTGAAAAAAAAGCTCAGTTTCCTAGCCCAGGATGGTGAGGTCCTGAGTCCAGTGATGTTCTATGTCCCTAAAGTAAAGGCTCCCCCCATCGCACCTTAACTGCAAGGGGAAAGTCACTCAAGCCCTTCAGCCTTCTCTTGTTCTCCATGGCACTTGTGGGCGCCTCGGGTATGTGATGCAATGTAGTCAGTGGTATGGGTAGCTTTAGCAGTCAGGTTTGCATTGGCTTTTGCCTTCACTTTTTCCCCACTGCAGAACGAGATTTTTGCAGTGCGTGCATTTTTGGTGCACCAATGCTTGAGGTTGAATTTTTGGCTGGGAGGTTGGAGACAGATTTGGTTCCAATTGAGGCTTGGGTGCTTTGGTCAGGTGAAATTGACTCTCCCATCAGGACTTCAGCTTGTGCGGCCCAATCATCTTTGGCGTCCCAATATTATTGGTTGAGAGATTCATGAGCTGCTTCCACCTCAAAAGTCTCAATGTCCTCCTGGAGCTGGGAGAGCGGGATAGCGGAAGTGGTTTTGGACGCCTCCTTGGCTGCTGCCTTGCGGGCCTTTTTGGCCTTCTTCCGCTCTTGAGGGGATATTGGGTTCACTATTAAGTAGCATCCCTGTGCTCCCCACGGGAAGGCTGCCTTTGTATTGGAGGTCAGATCATATTGGGTCTCACCGCCGCACATTGCCTCTGAGGGAATTTCTTGGTATGTGATGCCCTCCTTGGAGGGGAAGGTGTGTGCCTTGTGGCCAAATGCGTCACAAAAGGCGCAGATGGGAGGTGCGCTGTCCACGGTGACCCTGAAAGGGTGGGTGGCATGACCTTGATATTGACAAAAGTGGTGTTCGGGATTTGGGTTAGATCCTTCGCTATCCCCTCAGCTGGGGTTAGGACTGCAATTGTTTTGCTGGTGCACAGGTGTGGCATCAGTGTAAAGCGCTGCCTTTTGAAGGATTTTATTTCGCCATATATGGCGAGACCAGCCTTCAAGTGTTGATTAAATATGGCACGTTTGACCATAGTGGGCAGAAGTCAAAAGTTATAAAAGCTTGGTTTGATTTTGTCTATCTGGTTCGCTTAGTTTTGACAAACCACTGCCTGTCTGGGAGGTCTATCACAACGCGCACCATTGCAGCTTTGTCCACCGCTTCCTTGTTTTCAAAACTAAGATCCAGCCAACCGTGTGGCATGGAATGAGGTGCAACATACACCGCGTTCAGGAAATGAATGTGCACATCCCCACAAAACTTTTACCTAAAGTGCCATCTGTTGAATATCCAGGAATACCCATACTCCATGTTCCACCGATGAGAGTGGTTGATTGTGGCGTATTGATGTACTGGTTGACTCTCGCTTTCCAAGCTAAAAATTCCGGGGAAATGATTAATGCCAGTTTTTTGTTAAGTTTGTCTATTCCTCCAGGTTTACTGGTGCATTTGTGAACTTTAGATATTATGGGGCCAACATCTGTGCCCTTAACCTTACTTGCCCAACTGCTCACTAACATGGGCGCTAACTAATCTCCTCGGTGAGATTATCAAACCAATACCAGACTTGAATTGAATTTTTGTTGAAAAAGTGATTGCAACGAGAGAGAAAAGTAACAATATTAATGTATTCTCCCATACGTTTTCTGAGCACCTTAACCATTTGGAAAAGGTATTCCGCCAGCTGGCTAAGGCCACATCAAGATCAAACCTTAGAAATTTCACTTTTTAAAAATCAGCTGGAGTACCTTGGCTTTGTGGTAGATGCAACGGGGCTGTAACCTCAACCAGCCAAGGTGGAGCCTTCTTGTAAAATGACTACTCCTAACAATAAGCAGAACATTCTGGCATTTTTGGGGATGGTCAGCTACTATCCCCGCTTCATACCCAAGTGTAGTTATATTAGAGGACCGCTATTCCAATTATTAAAAAGGACGCCATGTTCAAATGATGGATGGAACTCCAACATTTTCAATACACTTTGACTGGTGCTAATTAGTGTGCCAGTGTTGCATTATTTAAATTTTGACAAAGAGTTCATTGTTCAAACGGATACATTCATTTCCGTTGTAGGGGCAATTTTTCTTAAAAAGATAATGAAGGGAGGAGCACCCTGTAGCATACTGTATCAGGAGCTTGAACAGCCATGAACGCAATTATACTGTGAACAAGCGGGAGTGCTTAGTGGTGATTTATGCTTACAAGCAATTCAGAGTGTATTTGCATGGTGTAAAATTTAAAGTTGTTACGGACCATGCATCATTTCACTGATTGCAGAACCTCAGAGATCTTGAGGGGCGGTTAGCTTGATGGGCTCTTAAGATGCAGGCTTATGACTTTAAAATCCTTTATAGACCCAGAGCAAAAACCAAAATTTGATGTTTGCTTATTGAGATTGCCAACCATTGCTATTAGGGTGGATATGAGTGATATAATTTTTGATAAAATTCTCAGCAGAAAGTACAAAGATGAACCGCCACAAGTCATCAAAGTGCTAGATGGAATAAGGGCTGATACATTCCTAAGGAATGGGGAATTATACAGGCGGATAGGGGACACTGCCATGAATATCCCAAGATCTTCTGCATGCCCAAGTAGCATTATGATAACACACCGAGCAGTCAGATATGGTGGAGTATGCAAGACCCTGGAAATATTGCGACCACAGTACTACTGTTAAAGTATGAAAATTGATGTGTTAAAACAATCTCCTATCACTTTTCTTTCCTATTATTATCACTATTAGTAACACAATTCTACGCAATTTCTCCGAGATTGACAATCAACCTGGAATATAAGCAAATTTGTCCGCAACAATACAAGTTGGGCAAAAGTAGCCAGCACAAAAGGCCCAAAGCCTTCCCAACCCACTGGGGAAAAACGCCCTGGCGGAATGTTGACACACCCTCCCACCAAAAAGGGTGAGTACAGTGCCGCACCTGGAGTTTTGCAATTCCTGCAAAAAATGGGCGCATATAATAAAATCAGACACTCCCAACCCTTGTCCTCCCTTGAGCACGGCCTTATAATTATGGTTGGTTATACTTCCCTTGAATCATGGGAAAAAATGGGGAGGCCTTCTCCACAACTTTCCCAAACACCATCTCAGTAAATTACAAAAATCTACACAGAGGATGGGTGGACGTTGGTTCATGTCCGCGGAAGAAGTGGCAGATGTAGTGAAAATTAAATTCTACATAAAAATCAACAATGCAGACCGCACCATCTGCACAGTGCGCATGTGATGGAATGAGGCAAATGACCTATTCATCATATTTGACTGACTCCCAAGCACCGTGCACTGTAATATCCTTGCAGATGAACTCCGTGGGGCCTCAAAGGTTACAGAGTTATCAAACAGTTCAAATCTGAAAAATTCCCCCTCCTGCCCCACCTGTGCACAGGAAAGGCAATAGCCATTATTGAACTGTATCAGGACGTGGAAGAGGATATCACCCTCATTCCCCACATGGTGACCATCAACCTCCCCGATGGCAGCATATCTCGCCCCTTCCATATCACACCAGAACACACCCCACCTATCTGCGAATTCTGCTCAGCAATAGGCCACAAAGACCATGCATGCCCTGTCAAGTGCGGGATTGAAGCACCAGAATTTTGTGAGGACAATATGGATGAAACAAGCCCAACTTTTGGCAAAATTAAGGACTCCACTTTTGCCTTCTATTGGGGTGAAAGAGCTGATATTGCTTTGGTCAAGCCCATCTCATGCAAGGACCGCCGTCGCGCACAGACTGCCTGCAAGCAGGCTGCGAATTCCGCTGAGACCCAAACTCACACCACAATTTCCACGGAACAAATTCAGGTGGATGCCATGGCAGCACAGCGGAATAACCAATCAGATCCTCCACATAAAACCCAACACAACCAAAACAATGAATTCTTTGGACACAACCAATCAAACGCCTCCAACCAAGTGGGAGCAGATCCACTTTGCACCACTGGGGATCCTCCCAGCCAATCACATGTGATAGGAGATGATATGGAAGACCAATTCAGCCAATCACTATGTGACAACACCTATGCACAAGACCCAACCACCCCAACTCCTAGTTTCTGCCCATCAAACCCACAGGCAAATGGCAAAAAAAAATTATTTTAATGAGGCAAAAGCCAACCCATGCCAGAACCAAAATCCACGGAGTAATCCAAGCCAGAAGAAACTGAACAATGCCAGCACCAAGGCCACCGACCAACACACTGAAACAAATCTGGCTAGTCAACCCCTTACTTGCAGTATGACTTTTAATAAGGAACTGGGTGACCTCAGTGGGTCACCCCAGCATTCCTGATGTGCGGACTACCGCAATCAACATAGGGACGCTCAACATTGCGGGAGCCAAGGCCCCATGTCCCAGGCCAAAAAAATGGCTTTCCTGCACAATATCCCCATGGACACCTTGGATATCCAAGAACTCCACTGTCTACTGGGGGAGGAGGAGTCATGGTCAACCATGCTCCTTCCAGCAAAATCCTTTTGGACACACCATTGTGGGATGGTAATTCAAACAAACTGTAACCCTCCAGTAAAAATCCAAAGCACATCCTCCCACCTGGAGGGACGGCTGCTCCTAGCGAACCTCAAGTGGAATGGAGAGAATTTTGCCATGGCGTGCGTGTATGCCCCAAATGATCCAAATGACCGCCAAAAATTCTTTTCCAATATCCTATCAATCCATTTCTCTGAGGCAACATTTTTCGCAGGAGATTTCAACTGCTGACTTAACACCAATACTGACCGCTGGCCCAAGTCTAGGGCTATACCCTGCGGCCACACAGAACTACGCATACTAAAGGCATCGTTGGGCCTATGTGACACCATTCCCAAACAAGCCCCACCCTGGCCAACATGACGAGGCCCCACCACAACAATAACCAGCTAATCTAAATGACCTGGATTAACCTGATGCTCGCCCCTGTAGACTTCCAGCACTGAGTATCAAACTCTACAACAATAATTATCCCTTTCTCCAACCATTGAATGGTTTTGATAGTGATATCATCCTCAGAAAAATATGAAAAACCACCAACCTGGCACAGAGTTCACCCAAGCACCATCCACCTTCCGGAGCTTAAACCTTGGATCAAGATGGTGCTAACAACACAGCAAGAAAGACAAACACCTGATGGGAATCCTATCACCAAGTGGGAAATATTCAAGGCTTGTGCAACCAAGAAAGCCTGCCACCTAAACTCCAGAAAACAGCTTCAATGTCCGCGACAATCAACAAGGCTATCAGACAGCTTCAACACTTAGAAAACAACACACCTCGCGAGGGATACACCCCCCAATGGGGCCGCATGTGGTTCCAGCTATTGACACAGGTAAACTCCTCTTTAGGAAACACCAGCATTACACTAAAGTATGCTATAAATCAAAATATATTTTATCTGGAGAAACTCACATGACCCAATTTTTCCGCCGTTTTAACCAATTTCAACATTGGTGACCTGCACACAGGTCTGCTGAGCAGATGACACAATGGCATCTACACCATCAGAAATATCAGCTGAATTAGACCGATTTTACACTGACCTGTACATGGCGGATTTTTCATCACCTAACGAAATTAATAAATTTCTATCATCCGCTAATATTGATACTATAGCTGGCCTACCAGACCTTTCAGAACTTATAACTAAAGATGAACTATGAGAGATAATAAGATCAACCCCACGCAACAAGTGCCCTGTGCCTGATGGCCTTCCATATGAGTTCTACAAAAAATATTTTAAACATATCGCACCAATACTACTGGAAACTATGAATAAGTGCCTGGAAGACACATCCCTTCTACCTGGTGGCCAAGACGCATACGTGGTCACATTATTCAAAAAAGGAGACCAGGCAGATCTAAACAACTGGCGCCCAATTGCTCTCACCAATACTGACACTAAAATGCTAACTAAAATTTTAGCCAAACGTCTGGGTTGCATTGCTCAGACAACCCTCTCCCCCATCAATTTGGATTCATCCCAAATCGCTCAATTCGGGATAATATCCACACAATTGCCAACATCTGCCAAGCTAATCCCACAGGTGCCCTTGCTTTCCTGGACCAAAAGAAAGCATATGACCGAGTACACTGGGGATACCTAGAACAAAAGTCTGAAGGCTTTCAACCTACCTCCCCGCTTTATAAACTGGGCGCTCCTCCTAACGCGCTCTGCCAGGTTTGCAATCAGAGGCCCAGGTTTCCTAACCGACACCATCACCCCCCAAAGGGGCCTTAAACAAGGTGACCCGCTTAGCCCCCTACTATACAATTTTACCCTTGACCCCCTCCTCCGCATTGCAAGCTCAAAGCTCACCGGAATCAGGTTGGAGGGACAACCACCAACCAAAATGCTCGCCTTTGCTGACGACTGAGTTGTTGGAGCCTCAGGCAATAGGGATGCCAGGGCGATTGAGCGCATTATTCATCAGTATGAGTCAGTGAGTAACGCCATGCTGAAAAAACAGAAAACAGAGTTAATTGTTATGGGAAAATTCAGTTCAAACTGGGCCCCACCCTCACACCACCACACAAACCAACCAACCACACATCCAACCACACAACAACAATCCAAGCCAGTAAAACCACTGTGTTTACCCTTTGCACACCACCCTGCCACCAACCCAGTCCTTCATCTGGACATATGGCTTGAAACCAGTGGATATGCTCTTGACACCATAGAAACCAACATTTTGGACAACATCACAAAAAAAATGACATGTATTCGGAGGAGTAAAGCCAGCCTAACCGGAAGAGTTGTGTTAGCCAACTCCCCGATCCTATCAAAGTTATGATTTGCTGCCCACGCGATCCCCTTCTCCGCCAATTTAACCAGCGCAGTCTACAAGCTACTGTTAAACTGGCTATGGTCTGGATACCGTGCACCTGTCAGTCTGGAGACCATGTATGGCCTACGGAAGAGAGGCGGGATGGGGCTGCTTAACTTCACGGAAAGAGCTACGCAAAACCTAGGCTCATGGATAGCCTCCATGACATCACCCAACCCACCATTCCCCCACTGAGCCAAGGCAGCCCAAACCAATTTTGCAAGGGCACTACATCTGAGGTCCCCCTCCAACCCGGCGACCCTGATGAAGTACCTTGTAACACACCCAAACACCACCGGACCACACAACACCAATCAGTATTTCAAACGCATCCTATACAACCTAAGACAAGGGGATTGGAGCTTCTCCTATGCACAGCAATCTGAAGACAATCTCCCTCAAACTGGATATGTGCAACTCCACAGAGTACAAACGGTGTCTAACGTACCTGCCTCATTACCACCCTTCCCTCTGTCCAGGATTGACTACCTAGACCACCAAGACGTCCCATATGACTTATCCAAAAACAGGTGTGGAACCTCGTCACCTACCCCCTCCTATCCCCACAAATGCGCTCCACAATGTGGAGATACATGCGCTGTACATATAGAACAGCCAACCATACTTTCTCAATGTTTGAGACATAAGCCATCTGTGGCGGACCCAACACACTAGCGCACCGCCTGGAAGAGTGCCCGCCATCTGCGTATATCTGGGCCAACGTGATGCACCTGTTTCAACAATCACCTACAACCAAATTCCGACTATCCCGCGATATCATGGCACTCAACATGGCCTCACCTATCCCCCAGACACTGAGGGCTCTAATTGTGTGCATTGCAATATGGTCCATTCACACAATTACCCTTGACGCCTTCAACGGGATCTTCCACAATCTCAACCAAGCCATCATCAGGTTCCACAATCATTTGGCTGACCATTTTCAAGCCTGGCTATTCGGCTCACTCCAACACAAATGGAAGAAACGGATGGGCACCTGGATTCCAATCTGGTTCCTTCGTTATGACATTGAAAACCTCACAGTCTTCATAGGCGGTACACCCTACTAGCCCATGAGTTGCCATAACACTTAAGGTCTAGCCACCCACCACCCGTGGCCCCCCAGCCACACCAAAGTGTGCCAAGTCTTATCTTTTGAGTTCCTTTGCTCTGCGCTCTCTTCCCATTTCTGTTTTCCACTTTCCCTGCTCCTACATATCGGATGTGTCTGTCCCCTGGTCGGCCATCCTCATATTAATAATAAAACGATCTCCTGTTGCCACCAGTGCCAATTGAAGAATCCATAACACCATAAGTCTTAATATCAGTTGGTAGAACCTCACTTTGATTGGCATATGGTTTCTAATGATGTGGTGGGGCCTCTGCTGACTGGGGCAAACCGGTCAAAGTGTATTCTGGTGGCAATTGACCACTTGACCAGTTGGTTGAGGCACGGGTAATACACTATTTGGGGGAGTTCACTGTGGCTAAGTTTGTTATGGAGTGTATAATCCAACAATACGGTTGTCCTCAGTTCATCCTTACTGTTAATGAGACCAATATCACCTCCCATAGTTTACCCAAGCTCAACGAACTTATGGCCATCCGTGGTGTTTTGACTAACCTTATCACCCAGAATCCTATGGCATGGTTAACAGGTCAACGGAAACACTGGTGAAATATACTCCAGAAGCTGGTAACAGATAGACCCTCTGATTGGAGTACTCTCCTTTCCACCGCTGCCTTAGCGTACAACATCAGTTATCACTCAGCAACTGGGAAAAGTCCCTTCCAGTTATTATATGGGCGTCACCTAGCCCTCCCTGATATGATCTATGCCTGTGTGGAAGATACAGCGGAATGTATCCTCACCGCTACTTGACTAACTTAATGTATACACTGATTTAGCTGCAAACTGACGCTTACTCATTCAGTTTAACTAAGAAGAAAAAGAATCAGGCTGCTGACCAGGTACAACGTAGCGGAATAGCTCAGTTCAAAGAGAGTGAACTTTTCTTTTCTATGATCAACATGGGTTTGGGCGGAAGCATAAACTGGCCAGCATCTGGATTGGGCCAATCGAATTAATGAAGAAAACCGTTGTGGATGCTTATACTATCAAGGACCCTGCAAGCGTTCAGATCATTAACCGAATGCAGTCAAGTTCCTCCAGTCATATAAGTAATAGGAACCTTATTGTCCAGTCAAGTGGGGGTAATGTTGTGATTCTGATATGACTGGATGATAAGCCCTAAGTAGTTATGGCAGAATGGATAGAATCCATCGAGTTTGATATTAGTTATAATTATTCGAGCGCCTCAAGTTGAGGTTATATTGAGTTGGTATGGATGGTAATTGAATCGCTTCCATATGGGGTTATTAGGAGATATTGATGTATGACGAATATTTGGTAAATCTCTCCCTCTCTGCTTGGCTTAACTTTCCAAGCAATTTATTTGATAAATTAAAAGCAAACACTTAATTGCACACTGAAGTCTTGCTCCAATGTTGTCAGATCCCCGCTGACTGTCCCAGCATGGGGCAGCGGTGAAACTCCCCCTCCAGTTTCTGTCTGACAGGAAAACGCGCTCGGACTGGATCACCCAGTCATTCCAAACCCTTGGGACAATTTGTCCTTCCCAAGGATCTTGATGCCCATCTTGCCCAAGCCCAAGCGGTGCCCCGCTGCCCCTGGTGCTCCCCCGGAGCAACATGCATTTCAGCCTTGGGGTCAAATATGGGAAATTCTTCCCCTATGACAACCAAGCCATTATTAAAATGGCTCAGGCAGTGATGACACCAGCCTGTTTTATTGACTTCCGCCACTATAAGGGGTACTTTGATCTCAGCTTCCCATGTGAAGCTGATACAGCCACTGCGGCAATGGTGCCATTAATATTTAATAATATTCCCCTTCCAGCAACTCAAACCCAGCTCCCAGCAGACACCACCTTGGTGGTCTAGTTCGCTGGTTTGCCCACCCACCTCCCCCTGAAGTGCTCCACCAGGAGCTGATGGAATATTTGGCAGCCTACGGCGCCAACCTCATCTTGAAATTTGTGGTCTCATATGGGGCCACACGCCTTGCTGGGCCTCGGGCATATGCCACAATCAGCCCTGAATTTACTAAAATTTCTTTGGTAAATCCACCTCATGCCACCATCACATCTGCCCCCGACCATCCGTTTTGGGCCTACATCAAGGGCGGATGAATGATTTGTCCATCCTTTTTCAAGTTAGACCACTTGAAACGCAATTGCCCATACTCAGAAACTTTTTACTGACACTGAAAGTTTGCCTGACGCCCACCAATCTGCCGCTTACCCTGCACCAACTCCAACATGGGGTACAATCCTACCTTCCCCTCCTCCAATTCCTGATGCTGCAGCTGCACCTGCAGCCAATTAGCATCCACCTTGCCCCAGGGACACACATGATTCTTCCAATCAAGCGCAGGATTGGACCCTGGTTTGATCCCAGGCAAAATACAGAAAACCAGCCAATCCTCAACCATACGCCAATTCCCCAATCCAATTCAACCAAAACCCATGGGAGTATTTGGATGAAATCGATGAATTAGGTAACATCATTGAGGAACTGTTGCTGCAAGTTGAGCGGTTCTGTAATGCAGAATGGGATGCAAAATTCCCGCCTCAAAAATATGCCCCACAACCTAACGCTGAACCGTTTTACAGCAACCACCAGCTTGCAGTAGAAGCAGCCACCAGACCAGATTGCCATCTGCTCCGCAAAGCTGCCACCAAATCTGTGGCTGCACTCGCAGGAGGAATTCCACCTCCCATTATCCCCAAAAACTTTCTGCACAAAGTAAGATCAACATGAAAACTTTACACAAAAACGTCACTGAAGCCATCCAAAACGTGGTAACAGTAGCACAGAATCCAAAAGCAAAAAAATAACCTGAACCAACATTGCCACATTTGTTAAATTCCCAGACACCTGCCTCAAAGCTGAAAACGTTTTAGCCAAATACATCGTAGGCATTATGATGGCTGACAACTATTTGGAAGTTCCAGTCATCAAGAATATTGAACCCCATACCACCAATGCCCCCACACCCTTACTATTTGCCTTAACACGCGCCCTACTCTGGGATGAGATGGATGCAGCCAAAGACGAGCCCCCCAATACCCCCTCCCCATCCACCATGGAGGGATAGCAGTATTCGCTGCCCACCTGGTCAGATTTTCTGTTAGGTATGGTTCAATTGATCCGTCCATTATGGGCGTTTTGTTTAAATTGTTATTTTTTTATTATGATTTTTAGTTTTAGTTCAGTAATGTCCATCCCCTGGTCAGCTTACCTCAGTTAAATAAATGAATATTTGGTAAATCTCCTCAAATTAGGCGATTGTGAATTTATTTAATAAAGAATTGCTGGAACCAATGAGATATGGCAAATTATTTTACTAAGCTGAGGAAGTGGTATCATCTGAGATTGCTGAGATATAGGTGAGATGAGATAGTTGAAAAAGGAGGTCGTTGAAAGTGTAGTGTGAAGTGGAAAAGTTATGATACACGGTATATTATTAAGTTAAATAAGAATAGTGTCATCAGAGAAATTGCTCTATTTTATTAAGTTTATTACCTTGTTCTGAGGATGATGACCATCATATTGTCAGTCCTATTGCTCAGTGAGCTGAATCCTGCGCAAAACCTTTTCGGCGTATCTCCAGGATAACACCAAAATTATAGCATGGCCAAATCTGGTGAAATTGTCCCACCTCTGGAATTCCCATTTAATTTAAAACCTTATTTAAATTAAGACTTTGATGCCCCATTCCTGCCCAAAAAATATATCCCCAAACCCACTGTTAACCCATTCCTGAACAACTAACAGCTAGCCAAGGCTTTGGTGGCCTTACCTGAATGCTTCTTCCTCTGCAAAGCTGTGGCACTCTCTTTAATTGGATTTAAGGAAGGGCTGCACCCCACCCAGTTCCCCTTAAATTTCCCTGCTGTTGCAAAAAGAGGAATTCAAATGCCTAGCTGAAACTACCACCACTATCAAGCATGTTGCTGAACTGGCAGATTTTCCCTAACCACGCACATCACCAGAGCTAACATTGCACAATTATCCCAGCTTCCAGATGCCTGCATCAAAGCTGAACGCCATGTTGCCAAACTCATGGAGGCTTTTCTCCAGGCCTAAATTGTCATTGTCAGTCTCGATGAATATCCGCTTTTCCTTGACCCTCATCCATAAGTTTCTTTAACCTTATTGCTCTCAGCATTGATCTGCCCTTCCATTGTTGAAGATGAAATTGAACATCCGCCTGATCCCCCCTCCCCCTCCACCATGGTGGGATAAGCAGCTCACCGCAGTTCCACCTGGTCAGATGTTTTATCATTTAATATGTGTCTCACCGCTTGCTTAGGGAAGTTGGTCCAAAATTTTGGTTTTCTTTGGTGTTTCTGTTTTAATAATGTCCATCCCCATGGTTGGCATACTAAAATAAATTTTAGATAATACTAAATATGATAATATATAACAAGGTTGCGACAAAGCACTTGATAGATTCAGATAGAAATGAGTTCATCCCAAAATGGATAGTACATCATCCTATGAGAATCTAGACCCTTTGGTGAAATATTATTAAAACTTATTGGGATTTTAGCCTAATACCCCGAGACTTGTCCTTAAGGGAAATGTCAAAGTTAAGCTAGGATAAGTCTTGACCTTAAAAGGGTAAAATTCTGACACCTGGGCTACTCAAGAAATGATATTCTGTTACGCTGATGAAGTCTCATAGGTTCAATGGGCCACCAGCTCATTGATTTATCATAGAGATTATTTTATTTTGGCCTTAAGTAAGAAGATCAGTTCTTTTTCCTGGTAAGAACTAGTGGGATCTTGAGCTGCCATCTCACCATGAGCTTCACTATTTTATTGGCGGAGCTATTTGGCAAAGGCATCAAGTAATTATTTGGTAATTTAACTGATTTAAATGTTCTTTTATAGGAGCTTTACAATCCCCTCCACATACTTATAGCACCAGAATCAAGAGTCTTTATTTTTATATGAAACTAAATTATATAGAACGTAATGGTCAAAAACGTCCCAGTTTTTGACTGCCATCTTGCCTTCAGATTGGTGGATGGATGCCAAAATATTTTCTGATATGAAGTTCCCTCGATGTAAGTGCTTTGACACATTATACTCACCAATTCACCGTAAAATTTAAGAAAATTCAAAATGGAAAAGATTTACACAGTTAAGAGAGTATTCAACCCCAAAATTAGCCTTGTTTTATTTATTCTTGAAAAAAACATGCTGACAAATTCAATCCCAATTACATAGGAAACCACAAATGACACAAGAAACAACCAGAGTATTTGTCAGATCAGTTTGCCGCCAAATACCAACTTTTTTGTTAAGGATACAAAATTAGGTTCACCGTGGGATACCAAGTAAGACAAGGCAAGAGTGGCCCTGAGGTCATCAGAGAGAATCATGCAAACAGGAAATGAGAAAGAATTCTGAACTGAGTTCATAATTGCATGGGCCTAATCTTTTAAAATCGCTCTTCTGGGGAGCCCCTCTGCACTTTTCTTTGCACCCCAAGGAGCATAAAAAATAGCTTGGGAGGGGCACAGCCCAGCGCCAAGACTGCATGAACCTTAAAACCCCAAAATTATTGCTTTGACTCAATATTCAGAAATCCAAATCTCGATTCAAAATGTAATAATCAGTTCAACCTGACCATTACATCACCCCCTGATAAGAAGGAGCCCCCACAAGAGGTTGGCTCAAAGCTGGAGGTAACCACCATGAGGGCTTCCGTGGTGAATATGGAGTTGGAATTGGACTGCAAAAGCCAGTCCACCCAGCGCGGGAAAACACGCCCAATGCAGGGCTGGACATTTATCCCACACAGGGTGGGCTGGCCGTGGTGTGAGGGGCCCTGCTGGGCTAGGTCCCTTAGTGCCAACCAGAACCCTGGTGAGGGGGAAGCCTCACTGGAATCTAGACTGACAATATCTTTAGATCCAGGGTTGGCCATCTGTCACCATCTCCCCCTGGTGCTGGTAACTCAACAGCTGGGACCTGAAGTGATACTGGGGTTGGCCAACCTGGGAATCTGGTGGCATGCTAAAAGCACAATGAGTTCAAAATAGTGTAAAGGAAAAAACATACCAGTTTTTGACCGCCATCTTGCCTTCAGATTGGTGGATGGACGCCAAAAGATTGTATGATATGAGGTTCCCTCAAGGTAAGTGTTTTGACTCATCATACTCGCTAATTCAACCTCATATTTAGGGAAATTAAAAATGAGAAAGACACACACAGGTAAGCGAGGATTTGACCCCAAAAATAAGCTTGGTCTATTTATAGGCAAAATAAACATACTTACAAAACACAATCCCATTAACATAGGACACTGTGAATGACACAGGAAAAAACCAGAGTATCTGGCAGATCAGTTTGCCACAAAATACCAACTTTTTTGTTAAGGATACAAAATTAGGTTTGCCATGGGATACCAGGTAAGTCAAGGCAAGAATGGAATAAGGGTACTAGAGAGATCCACGCAAGGGCGGGAAACAACAAAGAGAGAATACTGAACTGAGTTCAGAATCACACAGGCCTGACCTTTCAAGGTCGCTCTTCTGAGGAGCCCCTCCACACTTTTCTTTATGCCCCAAGGAGCATAAATAATAGCTTGGGAGGGGCACAGCCCAGCGCCAAGCCCACATGAACCTCAAATCCCCAAAATAGCGTTTTGACTCAATATTTAGAAACTGAATATTGAGTCAAAATTTAACATTCAGTTCAACCTGACTGTTACATAAAATTGGTTTGCTTAAACCAACGGAAGATGTCTCTTTACTTTTAGATTCTAAATTATATACCTTCTCATAGGCCATCCATAAGGCCCCTTGGGTATTGAAATGATGGTTGAAAAATCTCATTATGTACTCATAGTGAATGCATGATATGATAAAGTTCTGGGTGTAAATATTACAAAATATAGCGTGTGATATTCGCACTTGATCCATAACTCTTTGGGAGAGAACTGGATTCATACATGTTCATGAGAGACTTATCCACAACTGATACCTTTTTACAATTTTCCTTTTTCTCATAGGCTATTGTCTCCACAAAGTAACTATTAAACTCCTTCATTGAAAATTTAAATACAATGACAAACTTTTAAATCTCTCCACTATTTTTTTAATTTCTTCAAATGATACAATTAGTGAGCTCCCAATTTATCAAATTCCATCCATTTCTATTGTGCACTCAGTGGGTGACACTATAAATTGGGTTATCTTCCATGGTGCAATCAATTAGTTGCAGGTTTTATTAAGCATCAGCTGAACCCCCTGTAGTGATCCCCAGCCATTAGTGCTTTAATTTTTTTGGCTCAATGGTGCTATGCCTAAGAAGAATTAAATTAATACTTGAAGATGTTTAAGTCGCATGAAAAGTATATTTTTTTAAAAAAAAGTCACAAGTCACCGCTTATGTATCATCAGCTATATTATCCATCCTATAGTAAGTATGGCAAGTCACTTATTGAAGTCAAGTACCAAAAAGAGATATATAAATAATGATGTAATTAAATTTATAGTATAATTAAGGGGTTTTTATATGTCGCATTAACAATATGATCCCCAAAAGGAAAAGGATTTATAAAACTAATAGGGGGAGAAATCTGGAAGGGAGGTTTTTTGTCAGACGATGCATTCTGGATGGTCTAATACCTTTGTATCATATTTTTGATAGGGCAAAATTAGTGAGTTGATACCCACATCAGATGAGACTGAGGGTCACTTAGGTTGATCATTTGGCAGCTTCTTAATTCTTGCCCTTTTTCAGGGTTATCTTAATTTTCTGCCCCAAGTGCCACCTCAAGCCATTGTCACGTGACTTTCTGATAAATTCTTATTTAATAAGGCAGGACTTCATGTCAGGTATCTTAGGCTCTATTTGGTCTTTCAGAATTTTTAGTCAATTTGGGCTATGCTGACTAATAATTTTTATCTGGGTCATTTATTGATGTAATTCATTTAACCCTCTTATCAGGTAATAGTGTCAATTTAGTTGGGGGAGTCATATGGTCATTATTCTTACCATCAGGTCTTATATCCTGATATCCAAAAGGCCCAGAGCTGTAATAATGGCACATTTTTCCTGCTCCTCTTTAGGCAGCTTTATCTTTAAGTAGCCAGATATTAATTACATGGCTGAAAAATATTGCGCTCCACCCAATCATCTTGAACATCATCAATCCTCGTTAAGGGATAGGAATCCTTTAAAATACCTTTAGCTTGCAGTAGTCTATTACCTTACATGGATTGAATCTTCCTTCCTAATAATTAGCACTGGGGGCCAAAGGACTCTTGGAAAGCTCTAACATCCCATTTTGCATTAGCTGATTAATCTCAGTATTAATGACTTTATCCACCGCAATTGAACATGAAATAAGATAGAGGCAAATTGGAGGATGCTTTCTGGTTTTGATTTATGTAGCACATTGTGTGAACAACATAAATCACAGATATCCTTTGTGAAAATAACATAGTACTTTTTATAAAAGGGCAAATCTTGGTTCTTCTCATCCTCAGTTAACCCAAAGAGGCTTTCCTGAGGTACTAAAGATCAAATAAATTGAGCAGTATTGCCATTAAGGCCTAGTTCATCAAAGTGAACAAAATCATAATTATTATGAACTTTTAAAACTAGTAAAAAATGAAAAAAGCGATTATCTGATTCTGCTTTATCTGAATATGGTACACATAAAGATTAGCTATCAATACATTTATTTCGCCATAGTTGGGAAGGATAATCCCATGTGCAGTGACAGGTTCTGAATTGGAAATACAAAACGGCGCGAATTTTTACTGTATAATACTTGATTTCAGTAAATTAAATTTGGTTCCCATGATAAGTTGATGGCTCACTGGAATAATCAAGCTACAATTAGTGTGTAGCGGAATACCCTTATATTCCGCAATTTGGGTAAGTAATTACAATGTACAACCATGAATCTACTGATAACTTAAAGGCATTACACCATCCTTAGACACTAGGTTGACAAACTCCTGATATAAGGTATGGGGCCTCATATTTATGTTTATAAAAATGGGAAGGTCTGTCTGAAATTTTTAAAAATATTCTCCTTTAAACCATCTTTTATTCTATGAGCTCTCATAAATTAGACCAATAAGGATTTCAAATTTTGATTTGGGAAAACGATAGTAAGAGCGGAGATCACCAGTGAACCAAATTGCAGCCATAATGCACTATATTCTTATTCAGAATTTGTAGTCTGAGATCCCGCAGTACCATAGATTTTTCAATCATCTATGTTAGAAGCGAGACTAGTTTCTTTACCAGTTTAGTGGATACAATGTCAACTGGTGCCCCGCTATCAAAACTTGCATTGATTTTAATCTTATTTACTGAAATAGCAATATAATTGCATCCTGAAAATAAGCGTCTGCAAATTTTTTGCATTAGCACCCAAAGTTTCCAATTGACTTGAAAAGTTTTAATATCCATGCTTAGCATGGGGCTGAATTCCATCAAAGTCTCAATAGGCATTGCCACTTAAACCCCATTCAATTTAAGGGATATCAGATGTAACTGAAAGCTAATGTAATACTATCTGTTGAAGAAAAGCTTCTCTACTATCTTCTGTTCTAACTTGGCTTCACAATTTTTAGGGAGTGGTTAGTCACAGCTACCATATCATTTGCTTTTACTTGCTGAACAACCGGAGGAGAAGTGTCGTTGTCATTCTTCCACTGGATGAAAATTGTGGTTGGGAATTTTTTGTACGTGGAATTTTTTAGAAGATGTAAATGTATTAAATCTCTATTCTACTCCGCCTTGACTTTTCATATGTATTTTCCTGCATAAATTCACAGATTGAGCCCCTTAAGTTTTTAGATCAACATAGGACAACAGTTTGCAAAATTAAAAATTAAAAAAAATAAGTGATCTGAGTAATATCAGACCAATCAAACTAAGGTCAGGAAAATGAGCTATTTCTTACTTGTGGGAGATAGCCAAAGGTTGTGGGTCACGAGGCTCACAAGGACTTGGGTTAGGCGCCCACAAAAGTGATGGCGCAATGGCAGAAATAATTCACCATTTTTGGTGATATAATGATACTCATCTATTACTAGTATCAAAACCTGTTATAATTCCTTGTAGGGCTCACAGCCATGACAAAGAGCAATATGGGAGAGAAAATCATTTATAACATTAGCCCTGGACAGCATCTGTGCCTCCAAATAAAATGTTCTGCAAATACTTGAATAGGTTCATCTCTTTTAAAAGAAATTTTGAGGAATTCCATCTTCTAAATAACCATCCTTTTAGTTTCACTGAACTCCTTGATAAGAAGATCCCTGGCGTTAAGGTAGGACACGCTAGCCTTATTTCAATTTTAATATCCAACTTTTGACTTTCAGAGTCCAACAAGTTCATTACCACTGCCAACTTAGCGTTCTCAGATGATCAACCCATACTAACCTTGAATAGATCCAAAAATTGTACATGTATACCTTCTTATTGAACTTCAGTAAAATAACATTTAACCTAAAATTTATTTTCATGGCTGCAGGGTCAAAGAGCTTGCGATTACCCTATCTAACTTCCTGGGTTACTAAGATTAAGAGTGTGAGTAACATAACTTAGTGTCCTGATCTCTTTATGCTAAGCATCACTTTTCAAAAAACAATTCAGCCTGAAATTTAGCTCCACTAAAGAGATTTACGAAAACTATTAGCAAATATGGCGGGAAACCCCGCAAAAGAACCTGCAGGCTATGCCAAACGAGCCAGCACCACCCCCAAACTAAGCAACCCTCGGTTACCTACCTCAGGGTCAACCAGAATCACCCGCTCTCAAGCAGAGGCCATGAAAGCAGGCACCACCCCCCAACCTGGAGCTACTTCAACTAGCGCCAGTTCACCTGATTGCACTTCTGCAACCTGCACGCCTAACAGCTCTGTGAGCGCTGCCTCCCACCAATCCGCTGGGCCCCCTCCAACCAAGGAGGCCATCACCCACGCTGTTTTAATGGCGTCTGATCGGTTGAATGCAACTCAGCCCATCCAGGCATTCACCTCCCCCATTGTGTCAGTTAATTCAGCCCCATCTATTATTGCTGACGCCGTGTTTCTGGCTCCCTTTGTGAGGGGCGATACCCAGCTACCTGGCCCCAAATCCTCAGATGTAAGGTTGGATTAGCCGCACATTCTGGTTCATTAAGCACCAAATTGGGACAATCTACTCTTCCCAATGAGGATTTAAATGGTTCGGATTTTGGAACTTCACACCAGTTCAATCTCAAACGTCCCATTTAAACCCCCGTAATTGGCACCTCTCAAGTTGGCACTTTATCTCAATATGCTGAAAACGACCAATTCACCAATCAGCCAATGAGTTTTGCCCACGAAATCACAGTAAATACTTGGGCTGAATTTACCCAAATAGATTGGGATGGTGATGAAACATCGCCCTCCTCCCCAATTGGCTGGAGTTAATTCCAATCTGGATGGGACTCCCCCAATTTAGCGAGGCCCAACAATCACCTGGCCCCCAAATCCTCAGATGTAAGGTTGGATTAGCCGTACATTCTGGTTCACTAAGCACCAAATTGGGACAATCTACTCTTCCCAATGGGGATTTAAATGGTTCAGATTTTGGAACTTCACACCAGTTCCAATCTCACCCATCCCATTTAAACCCCATAATCGGCACTTCTCAAGTCGGCACTTTATCTCCATATGCTGAAAATGACCAATTCACCAATCAGCCAGTGAGTTTTGCCCACGAAATCACAGCAAATACTCGGGCTGAATTTACCCAAATAGATTGGGATGGTGATGAAACAGCTCCCTCCTCCCAACTGGCTGGATTTTTTTCCAATCTGGATGAGCCTCCCCAATTTAGCGAGCCCCAACAAACCGCCCCTCAATTTAATATAACGCCAGCAACTGCTGTAATATTCCAGCAACAAGGGAACTCTGCAAACTTGTCCAAACCACCAGCTCACACTCAACCCGCAATTGCAGCCCAAAGCAAACACAAACGTACCAAAGGAGCCACTGGGGCGTGGCAAAAACCTCTGGCACCAACGCTACCCAAAGCTGATCCCCGTGAAGTGGCGTTTATTGCTGATGTTAAGAAGAAATGGGCCAAAACTAGAGCGCAAAAAGCTCTACCTCACTCAACCCTCTCCCACGCAATTCGCCTTTATTATGGGCATAACCCTGTTAAATTCTATACAGAGGATTACTTCTCATACTTTGCAGCGATTGCGGAGACATTACCAATTAACACCACCATCCATGAATCAGTGGAGGACCACTACATCGATGTGGGCTTCACTGAAGCTGCCCTTGCTGACCATGCTGCCACTCTCCAGGTCATTATTCCACGCGGATCTCTTCGCATCTCCCGCACACGCTCTCACCTGAAGAAAATTTCATGGGTTACTTTTTCCAACCTACCAACGACTGTTGATCCTGAGTCTCTTAAACTGGCACTCCATCGTGGTTTGATGGAGTTTGGTCTGTTCTTTCAGTGGATTTTAGCGTCCCCTCTTACTATGCTCCCACTCAAAGAGCTCGCACTGCTAGGGCGTCGTTATCCCCTCCCCCAATGTATCCCGCAACATTGAGGTTAATCCTCGTGTGGCGGTAGTTGGGGCATGCCCTGAGATCTTTTTGTCGACCTGATCAGGGGCGCCCCCCGGTGTTCATGGTGTAACGCCCTTGGACACTTGTATAGTGGCTGCACAGCTCGAAAACAAGCCCTCTTAACCACCACCCAGGGGCCTAAACCAGGCCAAAAACGATCCCACGTGGCTGCAGCAGCAATTCCACAACCCACACAATGGGTTCCCGTTCAAGACCTGTCCCCTGAGGCCCTTGCGCCTAGCAGTTGAAACAGCTAACCCCACTATTGGTATGGGATACCTTCATGCCCCCCTTCCAATGGGCACCTCCAATCTCCCAGAGTCAACTCCCTCTCTCACCAAGCGCAAGGCATCTCCCACAGGGGTGCCCTCGTCAGCCACCCCCACTCAGGGCTCCGCGGCACCCCCACCAACCTCCACCAGCGATTTATCACATCAACCCTCAGCTCCCAATGGAGCTATGCCCACCAGCATGGACTGGCAACCCGCGGCCTGCGGTAGAAGTGCCACCTCAAAGAGTCCTACCCCAACCCCACAGTCCATTTCGCGCGGATCCTTTGCAGTGTTGGAGGAAGTGAATATGGACTCAGACTCATCAAATGGGGACACCGCGGAGGTCAACATTGAGCACCCTCAGGTCCTTCCCCTGCAACGGAGCCGGGGCAGCATCCTAGGCTGGCTTACTGGGTCCTCCGCCCCCCCCACCCTCTCCTTCCCCTCAGAACCCTCGACGCTCCTCACGGATTGCAGCTAATAGTCAAGCTAGAGGACTCAAAACTAGCCGCCTCACAGCAGCAGGTTTAAGCGCTGGCAACCCCCAGGACATGGAGGGGAACAGCTATGAGTCCCCATGGCAGCACCCTGGCCCTGCAATCCATCAATGCATATGGGTTGCAGGACTTTAAGCGTAGACCCGCCTCCTCCAAAACTTCAGGTCAGCACAAATTGACATCGCTGCTGTCCAGGAGCCCCATATCCTCCCCCACGAACAATCTGCATGGAATGAACAGTTTGGAGGCAACTCCTTCTGGACAAACCATGCCGCCCTTATTGTTTTGAATCCCCGGGTTAAAACCCATTCTTTTTCACAATATCTAGGTGGCCGCCTCATACTGGCCAAACTCACCACTCCTGACTTCTCCTTCTTCGCTGCAAGCATCTACCTGCCCAATGCAGGTCAGGAGCAAAATAGGCTCTTGGAAGAGCTCCTCCAACTCAATCTCCCACGGAATACAGTCCTCTTAGGAGATTTCAACACAACCATAAGTCGCGTCCGTGACTCTTACCCCCTGCAGCAAAGGAACTCCCTGGATCAAGTCGCCTCCAGGATTTCCTTCGCCTGAGTGGCTTTATAGATGCGCTTCCACCCTCCGCGTCTGGCCTAGGTTGCATGACTAGGATCCAGTATGATGGAGGAGCTTTCCAGTCAGCGTCACGCATAGATATGGCACTGATTGGCCCCCTGCTAATTGTCCGCGTCTCCTCTCCCATCTCTCGTGACAACCATCTGAGTGATCACAGGTCACTCACCGTTGTCCTCACCATCACACTTAGACCGTCGCGTAGGTTCTGGCCTAGGGTTGCCCCAGCTCTTCTCAACAACCCCTTCACTAAGGAGAAGCTGTCTATGACCATCCAGAGACTCTCACCTCCCCACCCCACCTGCTTGACCACAAGGCTAGATGGACGGTGACCAAGGAGGGCATCACCCGCGTTGCTTACAACTGTGCCAAAGCCCAGATGACTGCAGCTCGCGCCAGAGTCAAAAGGGCGGAAGCCAGAATCAGACATCTAGAGCGAAACTGCCAGCCTTCGCCCTCTCTCCCAGATGGTTGGAAGACTGGGAAGCGGCGCAGGAAGAACTCCGCTTGGAGCTCACACTGCAGGAAGAACGGGCAGCAAACTTTACAACATCTCGTTACTATGCTCAATGGGAACGCCCCACCCGCTTCTTCTTTCAGAAACAGAAAGCCCGGTCAACAGCACAGGATATTACTGCACTGAAGATTGGCACTACAACCACCTCGGATAAGGAGGAAATCACGCAGGAACTACACCGCTTCTACTCCAGCCTCTTCCATGCCACCCAGGTGGAGCCATCGGACATCCAAGACTTCCTGTGGCGGGCTCCAGAGCCTCCCATTGACCCACGGGCTGATGAGGCTCTACTGGCGCCTATTTCCATCCAGGAGGTGATGGAAACCCTTCTGAAATCCCCACGGCTTAAAGCCCCAGGCCCAGACGGAATACCCTTTGAGGTGTACCGTCTGGAACCTGCAGTGATAGCCAGAACCCTCTGCGACCTCTTCGCTGCACTCTTGGTGAATGGCGAGGTCCTCCCCGACTCCAGAGGCTCAATCACGACCCTCATTCACAAGAAGTCAGACCGTGAGAACCTGGCGAACTGGCGCCCCATAGCGTTGATCAACACAGACCACAAGCTCTTCACGAAGCTTCTGGCCAACCGCATCACCAAATGGGTGTCACCTCGCCACTCCCCATCCCAGTACGGTTTTATTCCGGGGAAATCGTTATGGGACAACTATAATGACCTTCGCATGACTTTGACTGCTAACTCTCGTAAGGTGAATGGCTTTGTGGCTCTCCTGGATATGGAGAAAGCATATGATCGGGTAGCCTGGAAGTATATTGATGCTTCCCTGGCCCGCTTCCATCTCCCACCCGCAGCTAGGTGCTGGATATCAGCGCTCTATGACCAGCTCCACACCAGAGTCCTGGCGCCAATGGGTTTTACAGTGGCAGTACCAGTTGGATAAGGTCTCCGGCAAGGGGATCCCCTGAGCCCTATCCTTTTTAACATCACCCTTGACCCCCTCTTGGCTTCCTTATAGGACAAGCTAACAGGGATTCTGGTCCCAGGCAAAGCCCCCACACGCACCATGGCATATGCAGATGACACTGCCATTGCATTTGGCTGCCCTGGGGATGTTGCCCTCGCTGCTGTGACTATTGAGAGGTACACCAAGGCGTCCAACGCCATGGTCAACACCTCCAAGACAACAGTTGTACAGGTCGGCTCCCCCACCTTCCCCCACCTTTTGGTATTGAACCTGAGCGCGGTACCTTCCGTCACCTGGGCGTTCTCACCAACCAACAAGGAGTTGCGCTAAAAGTCAATGAGGACTTGCTCCTTGCATCAGTTAACTCCAGGATTGCCAGCTGGAACCGGCGGCACATCACCCCCAGGGTCGAGCTCTGATGGCCAATGTGTTCCTCCTCTCCAAAGTCTGGTTCCTAGCGCACGTCTGCCCATTCACAGATTTCTTTTATACGCGGCTCAATGTACTCCTCCGCTGTTGGATCTGGGGCTCAAACCATCCACCAATGGCCCTCTCAACCATTGCCCGACCCTGCAATGAAGGGGCCTAGGGCTTCTGGACACGCGATCCCACGCCACCACAATCTTCCTGAAGTTTCTATGGCCGATTGTCTTCTGGGACGCGACCCCCATGCCCCAATGGGCGCCCGCCCTCCGCCAGTCAGTGTCAGAAGCTCTGGGTCTTCCTAGAGCATCTCTGACCTCATTAGGGAGTGGCTCACAAACCACCCAGGCCATCGCCTAAAACCATCCTCATCCCCCTACTGGAACCAGGCTCTCCTTGCCCTGAAACGAGTAGGCGCGCGGATCCACCATGTCTTCCCATACAGAAGGGAAGGCCCTGGCCTCAGCCCCCGTCGCCATGCAATTGTGCACAATGGATAAGTTGTCACAACTCGCCTCAACCCCCAAGATCGTCCTCCCATCCGCCCAAGACTCCTTGAGCTCCTCCCTCCCTCCATGAGATTTGACCTTAAGGAATTGTGGAAGGACGTCTATCACCCCATCCTGTCAGCAAAGGTGTCCAACACCTTATGGAGGGTGCTCCACTGTTCATACAGGACAGGGGACCGGACTGGCCCTACCTTCCAGCACCGAAGCTGCCCCCACTGTGTGGAGCCTATTGACTCCCACCTCCATCGTTTTTTCACCTGTCCAGGTGTCGCCGCATTTTGGCCAAAGGCCCGCGCGCTCCTCCATGCTCAGCCCTGGTCTGGACACCCTGTGCAAGACCTCATGTTTGAGCAGACATTGCCTGGTTGCCACCGACCCCTCCGTGTCCTCGCCTATGCCACAGCCATCTGGACCATCCATAACACCTTCCTTCGTGCTGCCTTTGACCAGCAGGTGTGGACCCTTCCACACATGAACACCCACTTTCAGGTACACTTTGAGATGGCCCTGAAGGTCTGCACTATGTCGCCAACCCTCCCCCGCTCAGTTGTCACTGCAGCACGGCTCTGGCGCGCAAACCCCCTCCCTTTCTCGATGCCTCCTCCCTCCCCTTTCCTCGTCTCAGGCTCTTAGGAGCCCAGGCGTAATTCAATAAACATCGATGAATCCCCCTTGGGTTGGGACCATCTAGTACTAAAAAAAACATAACTTAGTGTCGTCATGGCGTCAGGATGCGTGGAAGCTCCAACAGTCACAGCAGAGGGAAACAGCAGGCAAGTTAATTTAATCCGTGCCTCATTGTCCTCACATTTATATTCCGTAGAAAGAGTTTCCAGTACAACTTGACCCTGGTGGCACTTACAAACATCCTGAAAAATCTCCAACTTAAATTGCTCATCATCTTACTCAAACAGCGGCGTTCTGCTTGTAATGTGATTTCCATATTAGTAACCATTTGGTTATCAGTCATAAAGTCCTCTAAAAAAGCACCGTTTTCATTTACTAAGAACCATACATTTTGTCCCTTAGTGTTAAGTGACATACTTTAGACGTCAAGATCCTGATACAAAGCGATAAAAGAGTGAACATCTCCATCCCTATTGATATCAAGACCGTCAAGGCAGCGTTGACAATTTGCCATATCCCCTATTAAATCTTAAACTTGACAATCATGAAATAATAAGATATCAGAAAGTAGGCCAACGTGATCCAGAAAATCCACTAATTGACAAATTATATCAGAATGCTTTGACTGGACTTCGTGACCATCCACACTTGCATCAGAGGATGGCTTTACCTCCACCATGAGTAATCATCGACTGGGTGGTCAGAATTCATACATAAACAAAATGATCAGGGAAGCAAGCCGTTTCCCCCTGTAGTGGGAACCAAATAAAATATAATTAGTGCTTAGGCTTCATTATTTAAGTGCACAGTCAAAACTCCAAAACACAAAGTATTGTTTAGTGACAGCAACCTGACCAAGATTTTACAAAAGAAACTGTATTCATGGCAAAAGGGTTTCTAATTAAGAGAACATGAGAGCACACTGTAGTGTTAAATACTGAAAGAGGCTACAGTCTCGCTCAAGTAATCTTCCAGGTGGGCTCTCGCTGCTTCTTCAGAAAAAAGTTCCCTTCTAGATGGAAATCCTGCTCAGGTATTCTCCTTCTATCAGAGTTCTCATTGGTGCTTTCCATGGTACTAAGCAGTACACAAGGATTGTAGATTAAACTGTTATATAAATTAGGTCATAAAGTTAATAACTAGACCTCAAGGCATTCTTATAAAAAGATATAATATGCTAGATGTAAATAAATTATTGGCAGATGGCCATAAGAAAATATAGAGACCCTATTACCAATGATTTTACGCTGACACAGGGTAACATAGAATATCAAACTAATATAAACTAGGAGGCAATATGGCAATTAGGCATGGTGTTGATGGAAATAGATTAAGGGAACAAGAGGTTTGCCAGCGGGGATTTAGGGATTCAATTAATACTATATTGATACGTTAGGCCACTATTTATAAAAGCATGTGCCTTGGGGCGAACTATTTACTATGAACATTCATATCTTTTATTTTTTATTAGATAGATTATGAATTAAGATATATAAATTAACATAAGACTGATGGTGGGTCAATTTAATTACAACAGCCCCATTACATACACATAATTTAATTTGAAGTCTTTTAAACTCACGTTGAATCTTGTTTTGCTTGTAAACTACCTTTTAAGGTTTGCAATTATATGTAAGAAAATTATGGTTCCTGTGCACAACAGCCAGCTGTTAATTGCCTTCTTAAGGTACCTCCAGTGTCATAATTGATTAAGAAGCCGCAGAAAATCTTTGCTATTGATGGAAAAAACGCTCAGTTACATTAAACTTCCTTGAAATTAGGCCACTAGATCTACTTCCATAGTGTTTTTTCAAAAGAAAATCCCAACTGCCATTCCATTAGCATCACAAGCACAATAAAGGGATTATTTATGTCCACATAACTCATAACAGGTGTAGCGGTTAAACTAAATTCATTGCATCAAAAGCCTGTTGGAACACTGAGGTCCAAACAAATGGGGCATTATGCAAATGAGGGGGTGTAAGTGAAATGCTAGCTCAGAGATATCCGTGAGAACTTCTTTAAAAAAAGTAATTATCTCGAAAACTATTCATTTGCTTCTGCTTCACAGGAGTAGGGCTTGAGTGAATGGCCTCCAATTTCAAGGTACAATAGGATAACCATATCAAAATGCCAAATTCCCAAGGAACTGCACTTTATCCTTGTAAAACTCACATTTAGATGGCTTTGAGACTAAACCAGCCTTGTATAGGGTTGCAACCACACCCACAAAATCTTTGGATTGTTGCTCTGCATTGAAAGAGTGAGTCAAAATATCATCCACATAGGCAATTGCGTAATAGAATCTGAGATTCCCTAAAGCATCATCAATGCGGCACTGGAAAACTAATAGAGCATTATCTAAACCAAAGGGCATGACCTTGAACTGGTATATCATCCCGCATCTGGATGGCAGTCAGCTATTTCTGGCCAGACTTCCCCGCAATTGGTAAGACACATCAACCAGGTCAAGCTTAGATATGAACTTAGATTTGGAAATGGCTTAAGCAATGGCTTATTTAAAAGGGAAGATAATATGATCTAAGACAATAACGTTGTTAAGTTTCCCGTATTTAACAATGGGTCTTAAAGTGCCATCAGGTTTCTGCACAAAAACTACTAGATATGACATGTATAGGTTTCTTTATCAATCACCCCTTCTTTACCATGATTTCAATACATGTTTTCAACGCCTTATTGTCTCATCTGTGTAGGGAAATAGGTACAATTACTCTTGTTGATATTAACCATCAGCTAGAAACTCAGAACAAACTTAGAGTGACTGGGCAGCTGATTAGCGCCTTTTACATTGAAGAATGACTTGTGAGTACTGAGTATATGATTCAAAGTGGTATCTCAAGAACAACACCTGTGAAGATTATTTCACTGTTGCCGCTACAGCATTTCCTGTTGCCAGTGTGGGTGGTGAGGAATTTCACCTTAATGAGGGTTAGAGATGAATGATATTTGTTTCGCTTTAAGTCAGATATCAATGACTAGTGGCGCCATCATCCTATCCCCATGATACAGGGCATAATAACTAGGCATTGCTTTAAAGTTTGTCACTAATTCATACTCATGGGCAATAAAACGCAGTGGTTTGCTCAGGGAAAGTTTGAGCATAGGGATACTAGATGAACCATAACAGGTGTACTAAAGGTAACTTCAAAATCCAAAATTTGCACTACTTTTAGATCAAAATTACCTGTGGCTCCATTGTCCACAAGTGCAGTTACTGTGACCTCGCGTTATCCTAGTTTTTTTATTAATGAGGAACAAGTAGTAAGCAAGGTCAAGTTTTTTCATTTTATTGAGGAAACAAAGGGTGAAATTGATTTCTTAGTAATAAAACGATTCTGCACCTTAAAGTATATATTTAATAAACTGGGTGTTCATAGCAGCATCCAGAGAAATATGCAGAGGAACAAATTCATAGTCTTCAGGGATTGATAAGGGTTTTACATCAGAGATATCCTCATATACTTGTGTGACTCAGAGCTGTTCTTTAAATTGATGGATTAGAAAAATGTAATAGAGAATAATTTCTGCATCTCCAGGGTCTATATGGATTTTAACAATTAATAAAGGGTCATTCAAAATCTAAGCAAGGTATTGATTTCTCAGCACAGGAAGGTTCTATATGAACCAAAATAGATTCTTCAACACTATGGGAGTGGTTATACTATTCATTTGGGCGGAAACAAGTTTTTTCCTGGAGCGATTAGCTTCATAACTCTGTAGTTCGTCCCAAAACTTCCTTTTTTAGGCTGGTTTATTTTGTTAAGAAAGAGCGTGCTAAGTGTAAATGGCCTGTAAATGTGTCTACCTCAGCAACCACAATAGCAGGCCCATAATACTGTGCGGCGCATTACCTATGAATTTAGATGAGATGGAGTGAAGGAGGGACGTTGAATACTTTGAACCAGTGAGATTAAAGGGTGAGGTTCTCTGCAAAGTTAGAGGTACCATTAGTGGAAACTGAGGTATGGTTATCACCTAAAAATCCTCTTTAAACTGGAGACAATAAACTATACCTTTCCATGCCTTATAACTTTAAACCCTTAATTTATCTAAGGTATGCTGAACAGGGGATGGACAATACCGATGCTTGAAGAGCAAAATGAAGTAAAAAATAAAAACTAAAAAAGGAACCACCCAAAATTGGTAAATGAGACACAAACAGAATACTTTCTGCCAGGTGGGACAGAGGAGAACCGCTTATAACACCATGGCGGAAGGGGAGCGGGGCTCAGGGGAGCTCATCTTCAGCAGCACCTTCCTCTACCCATAGCATAGCATGGGCCCATATGTAGAGCTATTTTGTAGGGGAATCGGAGGTATGTGGTTCAAGGGTGCTTATGAGCGGTTGATTATAAAAAATATCAGTTGTAAAAAATACACCCATATTGAGGGCCAAGGCTTTTTCCACATATATGTGGACGTCAGAAACTTTGTAGAATGTGGCAATATTGATGCGGATAATCTTGGCTTTGGGATTCTTCACTACTTTTGCCATGTTTTGAATGGCGTCATTGGAATTTTTGTAAAGATGGTTTATAATATTTTTACTGATGGGATTATGGTGGGAAGATAGGAGGTGGAAGGCGAGTCAGTAGGGCATACAGCTACCAACCTGAATGTTGCGTGTTTGATTCCCGCCCTTCACACATCAATTGAGGTGCCAGCCAAAGGAAGCTATTGGCAGTTAGTAAGTCTAATAACACGAAAACCTTACCCATGACGTAACCAGAAAAAAATTGAGTCCCAATTAAGAGGTGGAAAAACTTTCTTCAACGGAGTTGACCCTGTTCAGGTTTCATGTCATTTTTCTTTCATTTCTTTCAGTAATGCCTGTCCCCTGGTCAGGTTTTTTTCAGTTAAATAAAATATGGTGGGAAGATAATGGGAGAAGGGAGTCTTTTTTTAAAAAACGTCACCAATTTGGTGACAGCTTTGTGGATGGGATGACAATCTGGCATGGCAGCTGCTTCTACATCAAGCAGTGGTCATTTGGAATGGTTTAGCACTCGTCAGGGGATGTAGAAACAAGAGTACACTGTGCGTCCTATTTAGAATTGATGAACCGCTTAATTTTGTACTGGTAAAGGTTTTGAAATTGCTGATTAATCAGTATAAGCCAATAAATCTCAAGGTCTTTAATTGAATAAATGACGGAATTGGAATATGTCAGAAGATTGGTTAAATTGGGTGAAGCGAAGGATTGAATGCTAAGCAAATTCCTGTTTGGTGGGAGCATCTGTGGAAAAGGGCGTGTGAGGGGACTAATTGAATGCTGCAGGCTTTGCTGCACCAGCAGTCATCAGGGGAGGAGGGGTAGGATAGTACCCATAACAAAAAGGTTTAGGGTTAGTGGCATAATGAAAACCGGTGGAGGTGGGCTCAGAGCTGGTGGATTCTGCAATGGATGAGCATTTGTATATTGAGTGATCAATTAAAACAGGATGGAAGGATATTCCACCCTCCCTTGACGTGGTCTCATAAAGGATGGTTGGGGGCAGAAGGGATGATGGCATGGTGAGGAATTGACAAAAAGATTTTAGAAAATTCAAGGCTGTATGTGGCAAACGCCTAAGGCTCAGCAAGGTGTGTGGCCCCAATGGGGACCACAAATTGTAGGATGGGGTTGAAGCCATAAGCTTCCAACCCTTCTATCAGCTCCTAATGAAGCACCATGGTTGAGGTGTGTGGGAAAACCAGTGAACTGGACTACCAAAGTGTTTTCTGCTGGGAGCTAGGTCTGAGTGGTGGGGATAGGGGTGCCCTGGAAAAGCAGGGGCACAGTTGCTGCAGTAGCAGCATTGACTTTGCAAGTGAACCTGAGGTTGATTTACCTTTTATAGGGGTGGAAGTCAATAAAGCTGGCAGGCTGCATCACCACATAAGCCAGGTTGATGATTTGTTAATTTATTATAAGGAAATAACTTCCCATAGTCAATCTAAAAATCCAAATATATACTGCATCAGGGGAGCACCAGTTTCAAAGGGGCACCATCTTGGAATTAGCGGTGGGCATCAAGGTCCTTAGCAGAGAAAATTGACCCAAAAAAATTTTAGTACTGAATAACCAGTCCAGGCGCGCTTTTTCTCTGGTTGGAAAATGAGGGGGAGTTTTACCCCTGCACACACTGGAGCAGCTGGTGGGGAATCCGAGGACATTGTGCTAGGTTTGGCAGTGGAAGGTTGAAGTTTAATTTACTTTACTATTAATGAATTTTCTTGGAAAATTACGTTGAGCGGGAAAAATTTTCAACCCTTTGTATCCTGATACACCCACCAAGAATCTGGATTCCAAATTTACCATAAGAGGACCGTGATGTCCAAATAAAATAAGGATATAAAAATAAATCGCAAACAGAGGATTATTTTAATCAATTTTATTACCAGAATTAATGTAACCAAATAACCCAACTATCTACCATTACAGGGTGCTGGGTTTTATGGATGGGAATATTATGGGTAGACTTAACCTATCTAAAATGTCACAGATTGGGATAATTGTTATTATAAACGAACTTCAATGGGGATTTGAACAGTCCATTTCTAATAATTGATTACAATCTGATTTGATCAATTTAACTGTTTTGGAAGGATTTGATCCCCATTCCAAGCATCGTATTTTGCTCTGAAGTTACCCAGATATGACTCATTCTAATCCAGCTGTTCACCTTTTCTGTTTATGATAGAGCATATAGGGGAATTTTTGATATGTTTTTTCACCTGGGGATACCCTGGTTTAAATCTTACAGATGAGAGCGCCCCAGTTAGAGCTTTCTGTTGGTAGAGAGATTTAGTTTTTACAACTATTCTCTAATAAATAGACCTAAAAAATATGTAAACCTTGCTGTTTACCTGCAGGTATTCCTCTATATTTCAATGAATATGGATGGTTTTGCCCTTGGCATTGCACTGGGGGTTTTAAAGAGAAGACAAGATGCGACAGCTTCTACCCATCTGTCATCTAAAGTATGACCTAGATCAGCAATTTAGGTCAAATAGAGAGCCTTAGGATTGACCCTTTTCTTGGTTCTGAGGGGTGCAAGGTTATATCCAACTTGATAACTGGGTTCTGGAACATTACATCGCAGAGGTGTTCTGTTGGGAGACTCTAGCTTGCCTTGGGAAGGCTCTTGGTAGCAAATTGACTTCTAAGGGTTATTCTAGGAACTTTTGCTTTAATAGGGTTTGCAATTGAAAACTTTCTGGGGTCATTACTACAGTATGCTTTGATGTTGTGAAACTTTAAGGGAATATAAAAATTATGCTAAATTAAGATAGATGGATTGAGACTCTTTTAGAATAGGAAAATATTGATTTTAAATTGTTTTGCTACTAGCTTTCTTATTAGTGGCAAACTATAAAAAAGACATCCAAGGCAGGTTGACCTTGGGACAAATATACAACACCAAGAATTTTTTTAGCCAGTACAGGTTTTGAACTAAAAGCTGCACTAGGGTGGAAGCAGTTAAACCTGCCAGGCTAACCACCCTAACACTATATAAATAAATCATTCACTTAAAGATTGGATAGGCAGGATGATGAATTGGCTTATTCTTAAATTATTTGAGGTGGGTCAACCTTAGGACATATATAACACAACAAAAAATTTTCTACCCAATACAGGAATTGGCTTATTCTTAATATAATAAGATTTTACCTATTGAGGTGAGGTTCAGAGGTCATAATAGAATTTCCAATTATGGTAAATCAAGAGTAGGTAAGAGTAAACTTTTCTTTCTCGTTGCAAACACTTTTGCAACCTATTCAATTCAAGACTAAATATAGTTTGATAATCTCACATGAGGAGATTAGTTTGCGCCCATGTCTGGGAGCAGTTGGGCAAGCAAGGCAAGAGGAGCAGGAGGAAGGCCCGCGGCCTCTAACGTTCAAAAACGCCCCAGAGAATCCGGTGGAATAAAAAAAATCTCAAAAAACTGGCGGTCACAATTTCTCCGGAGATACTCATGTGGCAAGCATGATGCAACCAGTACATCAACACGCCACACTCTCAGCCACTTTCGTCGGTGAAATTTGGAGTCTGTATGTATCTGGACATCCAAAAACGGCCTTATGGGAAAAATTTTGTGAAGATGTACACAAAATTTTCCCAACTGTGGTGTACGTTGCACCTCACTCCATGTCGTGCGGTTGGCTAGACCTAGGTTTTTAAGCAAAATAGCAGCAGATGAGGCTGCAGTGGTGCGCATAGTGGTCGACCTCCCTGAAGGGCAATGGGTCATTAAAACCAAATGCACCAGATGGACAAAATCAGACCAAATTTTCCTCACATTTGAATTTTTGCCTACTACGGTAAAATGTGACATTTTGGAGCAACACCTGAAAGATGGTCTCGCCATATATGGTGAAATACAATCTTTTGAAATGCAACGTTTCATGCTGATGCCACACCTGTGCACCGGCAAAGCCATCGCAGTTCTGACCCCAACTGAGGAGATCGCGAAGGACCTAACCCAGATCCTGCACTCCACCTTTATTGACATCTCAGGGCATACCACCCACCCATTCCAGGTAACCGTGGACAGCGCGCCCCCATTTGCACCCACTGTGACGCGTTCGGCCATAAGGCGCACACATGCCCCATCAAGGAGGGCGTCACATTCCAAGAGCACCCCTTGGCGGCCATGGCCAGCGGAGAGGCGCACTATGAACCAACCGCAAGCACCAAGGAGGCTTTCCCATGGGGAGCACAAGGCTGCTATCTATTGGTAAAGCCCATCTCCCCGCAGGAGCAGAAGAAGGCCAAGCAGGCCCATAGGGCTGCGGCCAAGGAAGTGGCCAAGGCCAATACCACCATCCCACACTCACAACGCCAGGAGGACATGGAGACCTTCGTGGTGGAAGTGACTCAGGAATCCATCACCCAATCAGATTGGGAGGCCCATGCTGAGTGGGCCACTCAATCCAAGGATCTGATAGGAGATTCAATATCACCCAATCGCTGCACCCAAGCTCCAGTTGAAACCGACTTGGGACCTATCCAAACTGAAAAAAAATTTTGCCCCGCTTGATGGTGCACTGAACTTATCCACACCACAAAAAATTTGTCTGACGTCGGGAAAACAAAAAGTATTAGCCAAAGCCAACGTGACTCTTTCCATAAAAAATTAACAAAAACCCTGATAGTGTTGCTGCTAACACCCGTGCTGCTGTGAAAGCCCGTGGGGACCTTGAAGAGGCTAGTGCACAGGGGCCCACCCCTCGCACCTAAGGTGAGGGGGGAAACCTTCACTCTAGGGATGCTGAATATCACTGGACTCAAGGCCTCCCCGTCCCATGCTAGGAAACTGAGTTTTTTACAACACAATTTACCCGTGGATATCCTGGCCATCCAGGAGTCCCACTGTCCATGAGGTTCGAGGAATCTTGGAAAACAATGCTCCTCCCATCCTTATCCTTTTGGTCGAAGCACTGTGGGGTGCTAATTTGGAAAAATAATTTTTTCAAATTCACATCCTCAGAAACATTCCTAAATGGCTGAGTGCTCATCGTCACCTTCTTGTGGGCTGACGTTGTGCACACAATTGTCAACATCTATGCCCCAAACGGTGCACACAAGCGTTGGGAATTTTTCTCATTGGTCAAATCCCTCCCGCTACCACCTGATTCTTTCCTAGTTGGCGACATGAACTGTTGGCTAACCTCACCAATGGACCGGTGGCTGCCCTCACCCCACAACCCATAGGGTTATGTAGAACTACGCGTTCTAAAAGCCACCCTTGGGTTAATGGATGTGCTGCCATGACATGCCCCACTGCTCAAAACATGACACGTCCCCACGTCCACATAGGTCAATTAAGGTCCATGACCTGCATCAACCTTATTCTAACGCCGGCAAAATTCCAACCCCACATCTCCCACTTCAAAACAATGAAAATGGAATTCTCTGACCACTGACTTGTCTTGATAACATACCACTTACCCGTCACAGCTGCAAAGGCCCCACATTGGTGCAAAATCTGCCCCCCCGAGCTCGCATCACCAGGATTTTCCACGTGGGTGGAAGAGGCAACTTTGGCGAAATAATTTGTTGCACCATTTTGCGCGGACCCCATTTCCACATGGGCAACTTTCAAAGAGGACACCATCCGCCACTATCGCCATATCTCCTCCAGATGCTCATGAGCCACATTGGCAGTTGTCTTGCGCGCGCTTGTGGAATTGGCCCACTTGGAGTCCAACATTCCAGCCACAGGATACAGCCCTGCATGGGGCCAGAAGTGGGCGGAGGCAGCTGCCCACCTCAACGCACTTGAAAGGCAACACAAACATCGGCTTTATGTATAATACAGGGCCACACGCATCATTAAAGGCAACAGGTGCACCGCATACTTCTTTAAAAAAATTTTCACACCATGCTGAAGCGTGGCCTGCACACAGGTATGAAGATCAGATAATTATTTTGTGGACAAACCCGCCGAAGTGGTAATCAAAATGCAAAAATATTACTCCGAGTTATACTGAGCTGAACCAATTCAGCCAGCTGAAATGGCAGAATTTCTTGACTGAGCTCATATCCGCACCATTTTCTGATACCCAGAAATAATGAATTTAATTACTCCGAACGAATTATGGACAGCCATTCGCGGTGCACCAAACTGAAAATGCCCAGGCCCAGATGGCATTCCATATGAGTTCTACAAAAAATATTTCAAATATATATCCCCATTGCTGCTAGCCTCACTCAACCAAAGCCTGTTGGAAATGTGCCTCCTACCAGGAGGACATGAGGCCTTTACTGTTACACTCTTCAAGAAAGGGGATAATCTTGACTTAGCCAACTGGCGCCCCATTTCTCTAACAAACACAGACACCAAAATTTTAACAAAAATCATGGCTAACCGTTTAGGGACTGTAGCATCTGCCACCATCTCCCCAGAACAATTCGGTTTTATCCCCAGAAGGTTGATTAGGGATAACATGCACTCTGTGGCTAATGTGTGTCAGTCCACAGCCTCTGGGGCACTTGTATTCTTGGACCAACAAAAGGCCTATGATAGAGTAAACTGGGAATACCTTAGGGCCTGCCTCCATCAATTCCGCCTACCCCCCTGCTTCATAAACTGGGTGATGCTGCTCACAGAATCTGCAACAATGGCAGTGCGTGGCCCAGGCTTCCTAACAGAAGTAGTCCGCCCTCAAAGGGGCCTGCGACAAGGGGACCCCCTCAGCCCACTCTTAAACAACTTCAGCCTTGACCCACTACTGCGAAATGTGAATGCCCACCTCACTAGGGTCCATGTGCTAGGCCAAACCCCAGTCAAGATGATGGCATTTGAAGATGATTGCGTGGTGGGGGTGTCTAATAACAAGGATGCACGCGCGCTTGAAGCCCTCATCCAGGAATATTCCCGGGTAAGCAACGCGGCACTGAACGCCTCCAAATCCGAAATCATCCTCCTTGGTCGGTTTTAGAACTGCTGGGCCCCAGAAAGTAGTTCCCAACCCAGCTCATCTGCTCGCCCACATCCACGCCTTATTAACTCAACACACACCGCTCCACTGGTGCTCCCCTTCATGCCACGTCCTACCATAGGACTGGTGCGCCATCTGAGCGTGTGGATGGAGGCAGGCGGATATGCATCAGCAGTAATGGAGTGCCGTATACTGGACAACGTGATGAAGCGAATCGCCTCTCTCAGAGCCCACCCTACTACCCTCACTGGCAGGGTTGTTCTTGCCAACTCTATGCTCCTATCCAAAGTCTGTTTTGGAGCCCACGCCATCCCCTTCTCCCCAAGCTTCTTCAAATCCCTGTATGCTTTGCTGCAAGGATGGCTTTGGTCAGGCCGCCCTCCACCAGTACAGCTAGAGGTCATGTTTGGCCCTCATCATCATGGTGGCAAGGGCCTGCTTGACTTCAAAGCCCATGCTGCCAAGATCCTGGGCACCTGGATCGCGGCTGTCACCGCTCCTACACTCCCATCCCAACACTGGTCCCGCGCAGCCCGCTCCAAATTCTCCTGAGCCTTGGGCCTCAACAATCCATCGAACCCCCACTCCCTGATGAAATACCTCGCATCACACATATAGGCCACAGGTCCTCACAGGACTAAAACCCACTACAAACAAATCCTACTCTCCATGCAGAGCGCTGAGTGGAGAATTTGTATTAGTGGACATACAACCCAAAGAGGCCGCCCCTCTCCTCAGTTCACAAAAGAGGTACAGGGGCTACCCATCCATGATGGCGTGATCCCCATTTGACCCCAAGTCCTATCCAGGGTGGACTACCTGGACATGATGGACATCCTTTATTCCACTGAGACCCAAAAGACTATCTGGAAATACGCACACCATCCTCTGTTGCAGCCTCAAGTCTGCTCCCATGTGTGGCGCTGCCTGAGGCGGGTGTATCATACAGCTGAGCGCTCTAACGCTTTACACTCATCCTGTGTCGTGTATGGCCAGTATGGAACGCTGTTCCACCGCCTGGAGAAGTTCCCCACCTCTAAAGTGTTATGGCGCGAAGTCCAGCGTCTTCTAGGCCAGGATCAAACGGATCCCTTCAGTCTGTCAAGAGATATGTTTGCTTCATCAATGGCCAGCCCCCCCTTCCACCCTCCCTCCATGCTCTTGTGGTTGCAATCGCCATGTGGACTATCCACACGATTGTCTTGGATGCCATCGCTGGCTCCATCCCCACCCTCCCAGAAGCTGTCCACAGATTCCAGTCTCATTTGGTGGACCACTTTCAAGCATGAATGTTTGGATATCTCCCACCGCGTTGCTGACAGCTGGTCTCCTCCTGGTTCCCAGTCTGGTTCATCAAATCAGACCCCTTCCTCCACACGTGCTCAATAGTGGCTACGGCCCCTTCACACGTTCCCTCCCCCTCCCCATAAGTGGCGTTCCCGCTGGCAACAAAAGATAGCATTGCTTCTCTGGGGTGCCTCCCTGGTACTAAGTTTATATTTCCTGAGTCATATTCAGAAGTGTCCGTCCCATGGTCAGCCTTCCCCGCAATAAATTCAAATTTAAAAGAGTAGGTAAGAGTAAAGTTTATTTTGTAAAAAGTTAGTAAATTTTATTACTAAGTAATGATTGGAGGTGAAAATTCAAAAGGAGAGTCAGATGTATAGATTAGTTATATAACAATACCACAAAAGGCTTAAATTGGAGGGAAGATAAGACATTTCATAATATAATTGGTAAAAATTCTTAGCATTCTAAAGTTAAATTATATCTTTTTAAGTTGTTGGGCGATTTATACTTACTTTGTTCATTTGTTAATTCTAGTATTAATTTTAAATTACTTAAAATATGCACCTTAAATTTAATAATGGGTTCAGGCCATAAATCCAATTTAGCGCCAAAAGTTGATAATATAGTAATTATTGATTTGTGTTAATATAATAATGATGAGGGTTGGGACCATCTAGTACTAAAAAAAAAAATAATGATGAGGTTGAAAACGCTAATTTAGTGATTTACCCATAATAGGGTAAAGCCTAACAGAGCCCTACAAAGCCTCAACCAGGGGTGATAATAACTTTGCATAGGAAGGTTGTTGACATATTTAAAAAGAATATTTTTTAAAAAATTTTGATTGGTGGTTGAAATGATAATATGAGCTGTCAAATATATTGTACAATTTGTACTATCTTTGGGACATAATTTTTTAAGCACAGTTTAGACGCCATCAGATAACCCATTACATGAGGAGCTACCCATGAAAGCTGAAATTCAGCGTTTAATTGATGTCATACAATTTTAGGGTTTGCATCTACCTAAATATGGATGGTTGTTAGTATCCGCTGGACAGGTCTAATTGTTAACTTCATTAACTATAGAAGCGAGGGGCTGAAGTGATTTATTAGAGGGATGCGCTGAGTGGCGACATTGATGTTGACAGCAGCGAGGTAGAAAAATACAAAGTTATGATAGAGGGTGAGCGCATTCTAATAGAACCAGTTCCAGCAAGGGTTGCAGATGCTAGCCTACTGAGAATAAAACACTGGCTTGCTTTTGTGTACATAAACCTGCTAGACAAGTATGGAATTTGTTTAAATTTTAAATTTATTGTGGGGAAGGCCGACCATGGGACGGACACTTCCAAATATGACTCAGATGAGACAAAACTCAGTACCAGGTGAGGCACCCCAGAGAGAGCGATGCTATCTCTTGTTGCCAGCGGGAACGCCACTTATGGGAAGGGGAGGGAACGTGTGTAGGGGGCGTAGCCACTATTGAGCACGTGTGGAGGAAGGGGTCTGATTTGATGAACCAGACTGGGAACCAGGAGGAGACCAGCTGCCGGCGACGTGGTGGGAGATATCCAAACATCCACGCTTTAAAGTGGTCCACCATATGAGACCGAAATCTGTGGACAGCTTCATGGAGGGTGGGGATGGATCCTGCGATGGCATCCAAGACAATCGTGTGGATAGTCCACATGGCGATTGCAACCATCAGAGCACGAAGGGAGGGTGGGAGGGGGAGGCCATTGATGAAGCAAACATATCTCTTGACAGACTGAAGGGATCCGTTTGATCCTGGCCTAGAAGACGTTGGACTTCGCGCCATATTACTTTAGAGGTGGGGCACTTCTCCAGGCGGTGAAACAGCGTTCCATACTGGCCACACACTACACAGGATGAGTGTAAAGCATTAGAGCGCTCAGCTGTACGATACACCCGCCTCAGGCAGCGCCACACATGGGAACGGACTTGAGGCTGCAACAGAGGATGGTGTGCGTATTTCCAGATAGTCTTTTGGGTCTCAGTGGAATAAGGGATGTCCATCATGTCCAGGTAGTCCACCCTGGATAGGACTTGGGGTCAAATGGGGATCACGCCATCATGGATGGGTAGCCCCTGTACCTCTTGTGTGAACTGAGGAGAGGGGCGGCCTCTTTGGGTTGTATGTCCACTAATACGAATTCTCCACTCTGCGCTTCGCATGGAGAGTAGGATTCGTTTGTAGTGGGTTTTTGTCCCGTGAGGACCTGTGGCTGATGTGTGTGATGCAAGGTATTTCATCAGGGAGTGGGGGTTTGATGGGTTGTTGAGGCCCAAGGCTTGGGAGAAGTTGGAGCGGGCCGCGCGGGACCAGTGTTGGGATGGGAGTGTAGGAGCAGTGATGGCCGCAATCCAGGTGCCTAGGATCTTAGCGGCATGGGCTTTGAAGTCAAGTAGGCCCATGCCACCATGATGATGAGGGCCAAACATGACCTCTAGCCGTACTGGTGGAGGGTGGCCTGACCAAAGCCAACCTTGTAGCAAAGCATACAGGGATTTGAAGAAGCTTGGGGAGAAGGGGATGGCGTGGGCTCCAAACCAGACTTTGGATAGGAGCATAGAGTTGGCAAGAACAACCCTGCCAGTGAGGGTAGTAGGGTGGGCTCTGAGAGAGGCGATTCGCTTCGTCACGTTGACCAGTATATGGCCCTCCATTACTGCTGACGCGTATCCTCCTGCCTCCAACCACACGCCCAGATGGCGTACCGGTCCTATGGTAGGTCGCGGCACAAAGGGAGCACCAGTGGAGCGGTGTGTTTGAGTTAGTAAGGCGTGGACTTGGGCGAGCAGCTGGGCTGGGTTGGGAACTACTTGCTGGGGCCCAGCAGTTCTGAAACCGACCAAGGAGGATGATTTCGGATTTGGAGGCGTTCAGTGCCGCGTTGCTTACCCGGGAATATTCCTGGATGAGGGCTTCAAGCGCGCGTGCATCTTTATTATTAGACACCCCCACCACGCAATCATCTGCAAATGCCATCATCTTGACTGGGGTTTGGCCTGGCACATGGACCCCAGTGAGTTGGGCATTCACATTTCGCAGTAGTGGGTCAAGGCTGAAGTTGTATAAGAGTGGGCTCAGGGGGTCCCCTTGTCTCAGGCCCCTTTGAGGATGGACTACATCTGTTAGGAAACCTGGGCCGCGCACAGCCATTGTTGCAGATTCCGTGAGCAGCATCACCCAGTTAATGAAGCGGGGAGGTAGGCGGAATTGTTGGAGGCAGGCCCTAAGGTATTCCCAGTTTACTCTATCATAGGCCTTTTGTTGGTCTAAGAATACAAGTGCCCCAGAGGCTGTGGACTGACACACATTAGCCACAGAGTGCACGTTATCCCAAATCAACCTTCTGGGGATGAAACCAAATTGTTCTGGAGAGATGGTGGCAGATGCTACAGTCCCTAAACGGTTAGCCATGATTTTTGTTAAAATTTTGGTGTCTGTGTTTGTTAGAGAAATGGGGCGCCAGTTGGCTAAGTCTAGCCTATCCCCTTTCTTGAAAAGTGTGACTGTAAAAGCCTCATGTCCTCCTGGTAGGAGGCGTGTTTCCAACAGGCTTTGGTTGAGTGAGGCTAGCAGCAATGGGGATATATATTTAAAATATTTTTTGTAGAACTCATATGGAATGCCATCTGGGCCTGGGCATTTTTGGTTTGGCACACCGCGAATGGTAGTCCATAATTCATTCAGAGTAATTAAATTCATTATTTTGGGTATCAGAAAATGGTGCGGATATGAGCTCTGTCGAGAAATTCCACCATTTCGGCCAGCTGAATTGGTTCAGCTCAGTATAACTCAGAGTAATATCTTTGCGTTTCTATTGCCACTTCAGCCAGTGTGTCCACAATAGAAATATCCGATCTTTGCACCTGTGTGCAGGCCACGCTCTGGCGTGGTGCAAAAATTTTTTTGAAGAAGTATGCGGTGCACTTGTCACCTTTAGTGATGCGTGTGGCCCTGTATTGGACACAAACCCAATGTTTGTGTTGCCTTCCAAGTGTGTTGAGGTGGGCTGCTGCCTCCGCCCACTTCTGGCCCCATGCAGGGCTATATCCTGAGGCTGGAATGTTGGACTCCAAGTGGGCCAATTCCGCCAGTGCGCGTGATATAACCGCCGATGTGGCTCGTGAGCGTCTGGATGAGAGATGGTGATAGTGGCGGATGGTGTCTTTTTTGAAAGTTGCCCATGTGGAAATGGGGTCCGCGCAAAACGGTGCAACAAACGATTTTGCCAAAGTTGCCTCTTCCACCCACGTGGAAAATCCTGGTGATGCGAGCTCGGGGGGGCAGATTTTGCACCAATGTGGGGCCTTTGCAACTGTGACGGGTAAGTGGTATGTTATTGAGACCAGTCATTGGTCAGTGAATTCCATTTTCGTTGTTTTGAAGTGGGAGATGTGGGGTTGGAATTTCGCCAGCGCTTGAATAAGGTCAATGCGGGTCATGGACCTTAATTGGCCGTTGTGGATGTGGGGACGCATCATGTTTTCGAGCAGTGGGGCATGTCATGGCAGCGCATCCATTAACCCAAGGGTGGCTTTTTAGAACGCGTAGTTCTATGTGACCCTGTGGGGCGTGGGGTGAGGGCGGCCACCGGTCCGTTGGTGAGGTTAGCCAACAGTTCATGTCACCAATTAGGAAAGAATCGGGGGGTGGGGGAGGGAATTTGACCAATGAGAAAAATTCCTGATGCTCTTGTGCACCGTTTGTGGTGTAAATGTTGACAATTGTGTGTGCAACATCAGCCCAAGAGAAGGTGACAACAAGCACTCAGTCATTTAGGAATATTTCTGAAGATGTAAATTTGAAAAAATTGTTTATTGAATTAGCACCCACAGTGCGGCAACCAAAAAGGATAGGGATGGTAGGAGCATTGTTTTCCAAGCATCCTCAGAACCTCGTGGACAGTGGGTTTCCTGGATGGCCAGGATATCCACAGGTAAATTATTTTGTAAAACTCAGTTTCCTAGCCCAGGACGGGAGGCCTTGAGTCCGGCAATGTTCAGCGTCCCTAGAGTGAAGGTTCCCCCATCGCACCTTAGGTGCGGGGGTGGGCCCCTGGCCCACCAGCCTCTTCCAGGTCCCCACGGGCTTTCACAGCAGTGCGGGTATTAGCAGCAACGCTATTGGGGTTTTTGTTAATTTTTGTAGAAAGAGTCGCGTTGGCTTTGGCCTTCACTTTTTGTTTTCCCGACGTTGGACAAATTTTTGTGGTGCGGGTAAGTTTGGTGCACCGTCGAGTGGGGCAAAAAAAAATTTTCGGTTGGGATAGGTCCCAAGTTGGTTTCAACTGGGGCTTAGGTGCAGCGATTGGGTGAGATCAAATCTCCCATCAGATCCTCAGATTGAGTGGCCCATTCGGCTTGGGCCTCCCAATCTGATTGGGTGATGGATTCCCAAGTTTCTTCTGCTGTGAAGGTCTCCATGTCCTCCTGGTGTTGTGAGTGTGGGATGGTGGTGGTGACCTTGGCCGCTTCCTTGGCTGCAGTCCTATGGGCCTGCTTGGCCTTCTTCCGCTCCTGCGGGGAGATGGGCTTTACCAATAGGTAGCAGCCTTGTGCTCCCCACGGGAAGGCCTCTTTGGTGCTTGCGGTTGGTTCATAGTGCGCCTCTCCGCTGGCCATGGCCACCAGGGGTGCTCTTGGATTGTAACGCCCTCTTTAATGGGGCATGCATGTGCCTTATGGCCAAACGCATCACAGTGGGTGCAAATGGGGGCACGCTGTCCACGGTTACCCGGAATGGGTGGGTGGTGTGCCCTGCGATGTCAATAAAGGTGGAGTGCGGGATCTGGGTTAGGTCCTTTGCGATCTCCTCAGATGGGGTCAGAACTGCGATGGCTTTGCCGGTGCACAGGTGTGGCATCAGCGTGAAATGTTGCATTTTAAAAGATTGTATTTCGCCGTATATGGTGAGACCATCTTTCAGGTGTTGCTCCAAAATGTCACATTTTACCGTAGTAGGCAAAAAGTCAAACGTGAGGAAAATTTGGTTCAATTTTGTCCATCTGGTGCATTTAGTTTCGATGACCCGTTGCCCTTGGGGAGGTCGACCACTACGCGCACCACTGCAGCCTCATCTGCTGCTATTTTGCTTTCAAAACCTAGGTCCAGCCAACTGCGCGACATGGAGTGAGGTGCAACATACACCGCGGTCAGGAAAATTTTGTGTACATCTTCACAAAATTTTTCCCATAGGGCCATTTTTTGGATGTCCAGATACACATGGACTCCAAATTCCACCGATGAAAGTGGCTGGGAATGTGGCATATTGATGTACTGGTTGCATCATGCTTGCCACGCGAGTATCTCTGGGGGAAATTGTGACCACCAGTTTTTTTTAAATTTTTTTCTATTCCGCCGGATTCTCCGGGGCGTTTTCGAATGTTAGAGGCTGTGGGCCTTCCGCCTGCTCCTCTTGCTTTGCTTGCCCAACTGCTCCCAGACATGGGCGCAGACTAATCCCCTCTATGAGATTATCAAACTGGATTTAGTCTTGAATTGAATGGGTTACAAAAGTGTTTGCAACGAGAAAGAAAAGTTCCAGTATGGAATTTGTTGACGTCTTAATTAATTGCAAGGTTATGGTAATTTTCCACCTTATGTAGAAAAAAATATATTATTAATTGCTCCTGTATAGAATTGGGGGATGAATCTAAAGTTGGTAGTTTGAGTTTTGATTCTTGGTGGAATTATTATGTTCAGAATTGTCAATGACAGCACCACTCATAGAACCACCTGCAGGACCAGTAGCTTTAATAAGAGACGATTTAATCTCTTCATTAGAAACATAGGCCTGGCCAACTAAATTAAGCCAAGCCTTGGCATCTACTTTATCGGCAAAACAAGTAGCAGGTCTTTGGTTGATCCTCAGAGAATATTAGCGTTGATGTAACTATATCCAAGACCAAAAAGCAAAGATGAAATAATTTTGGACATCTGTTAATTTGAATTCACCTGCCAGCTTGAAAGCAATCTTTTGATTAATGAAGCGGTAGGCTTGTCCAAATAACTCCAAATGAAGGTGTAATTATCATACTAGACTTCACAAATGTAGTCTCTTTAGGTTTCTTATGGATATTGCTGAAAATCCCTTCTAGAAATCACCATGATTCAATGCCAGAACATTTTTGAGTCAGGTGAAACCTTAGTTAGAAAATATACTTTTAAATTTGTAAAGAGTATTAAGATCAGATATTGAATGCTTTTTTAAATTTCTTGTATCTAGCCCACAGCGAGATGCTGCTTAAATCACAGCTTCATCCTCTTAGCGTAACACCCTCATTTCCTCTTCAGACTTAATAATGAGATTTCAACATTAGTCAGGGTGTCTGGCGCATGAATATTTGTAAACTGTTTATAGGTTAGTATCTGGTATAAAGACTTGCATCTTAGATCAACTAAAAATTTTAAGACTTGGTCCTCAATATGATTAGTTTAAAGGGCTAAATTTGAGGGCTTGACCTTTTCTTTCCTGTTGTGAACACAAATGTGACTTATATAATTCAATACTGTTAGTTTGATAATCTATATTGGCGAGATGAGCAGATCCTCAAAGCATGTAAGGCTTAGGAAAATTTGGTAATGCACAGGGCTAGTATTTGAACCGCATAAGGTAAATAAAAGCCCCAGAGAATCTGGCGGACAGACACAAAAAAAAGTGGGTTGCTTGGCGGGATTTCTTGGAAATTCACACTAAACTTAACGAGTTCATCAATACGCCCCATTCTCAACAATTATTTTTTGGTGGAACATGACCTCAGATTTTCCTGGAAATGGACTCAACATCCCTTTGGAATAATTTATTGTGAAAATCTAAAAAAATGCTACCTGAACGTTGTTTATTTATTGTCCATACTGCCCTCCGTGGATGGTTGGATCTTGGGTTCAAAGCAGCGGAATAAGCAAATGATTCTGCACAGTGCACATTGTGGTAGACCTCCCAGAATTTCATTAGGTGAATGTGGCTAAGCGCACACGTTGGACACAGTCTAAAAACGATTTTTTTCTTTTTTTTGTCTTCCTGTGAATGTGTATACAAAGTTATTGAGCAACACTGCCAAGCTGGTATTTCCTGCTATGCAGAAATTAAACCATTCAAAATTCAACGCTTTTCTCTTATGAATAACCTTAATATGGGCAAGGTTATTGCAGTTAAAACCCCCAAATGAAGAAACAGCGGTGGATTTTACTTGAATCCCCATTCTGCTACCCTCATGATTTATTGGAAGCAGTCTCAAGTTTTCTGATCAACATTGGTTAGTGCACAGCCCATCTGCTCCTTCTGCCAGGCGTTTGAGCACATAAGCCACACTTGCCTTGTCAAAGAGGGCGCAAAGCAATATGAGTATGTTTCTGATGCAATGGATGAAAACAGTGCTGAAAAATAAAACAGTAGTTGGTACTACTCTTGCCCTTCACTGGGGAAAAGCAGGTCAGTATATTAAAGTCAATCCCATATCCCCACAGGAATATAGCAGTCCAAAGAGGCCCATAAGGCTGCCGCCAAGGCGGCGGCCTCAGTGGTTACCTCCATCTCGCCTGAACAGATTCATGATGATTAGGTTATATTTTCTGCATCTTCCCAATCCCAATATGGCAGAAAGTAAGATTTTTTTAGTAACCAGTCCTTGGTCCAAATTCCAGGAATTTGCACACCCACACATGCAACCTGTGCACTGACTGGAACCACATTTTCCCAAATGATTCCAACTAAAATAAATGAACCCCTGATGGTGAACTGTAAGCGCACTGTAACAGATTTAATCACGTTTTTCAAAGAATAAGAAATACCATTATCTGCAGCCTTTAAAATTGCTGACTACACTCCATTCCCTGCACACTGGTATGGTACTTGTAGTAGGATGCTATGTTGCCCATGGAGAGCAAAGGGGTAAGGCCAGGGGGCCCTCCCAATTTCTCCTGAGGCGTGCTGGGCATCTCAGTGGAAATAATGGCGATGAACCTCGCAGAACTCAAGGCCTCTCCATGTTGGGCTTAGAAACTGATTTTCCTGCGAAACCTTCCCATGGACAACCTTACACTACAGGAAACCCACTGTCCACAAGGGGATGAGGAAGCATGGGCACACATGCTCCTCCCTGCAGTGTCATTTTGGTCACCACATTGTGGAATAATATTATGTTCAAACCATAATTTTAATTTATTTCTAAAAACTCTTTTTTGTATGGCCATGTTTGGCTGTTAGTTTCTCATGGTACAATAAAGTGCTCACAATTGCTAGCATTTATGCCCCAACCTATGCACAGGTTCTTTGGGGATTTTTCTCTAATGTTGCTCTCCTTTCACTTCCATCTGATACCTTTATGATTGGTGATATGAACTGTTGGACAAACCTGGCCACAGCCTGTGGCCTTCTACAGTTGTTCCCCAGCAGGGACACGAGGAAATTCACATCCTGAAGGCTATCCTGAGCCCCTATGACGCCTTTCCAGGCACTTTCCCATTCTTCATAATATTACTCATTCTCATTTACACAATGGTCAGTTGCTGTTTATGTTGCGCATAGACCTCATTTGTGCACTGTTATTTTAAACCCCTTTTTTAACATTAACATCACAGAAAATAAATTCTTTGGAATCATACTAGTTTTGATTTTTTTACTCCATTATGCACAGTGGCACAAGCGCCCCAATGAAGTAAGCTTTTCCCAGCCAATTTTTCTTTAACCTATTTTCTCAAACTAGGTCAAAACTGCAACTTTATAACAGGAGTTTATGACTACTTTATGTACTGATTCTCTCGCCACATGGTCTGCCTTTAAGTATTACACTGTTTCCCTGGATCACCACTCATTGTCGCGGCACTCCCATGCTTTCTTGGCGCATTAGGCGCGCTTTAATATATTAGGTCACCTGTAAAGCAATGTCCCTGACACAGATTACAGTCCTTCATGGGTCTGCAATTGTGCTGAGGTGTCCGCCTGCTTGAACACACTGTTAAGAGAACACCAACACTGCGTTAATGTTCAGTAAAAAGCATAAAATCTTATGGTGGGGGAATTTGTTCCTACTATTTCTTCCACTGGTTTTTCTCTCCTAAAAACATTGCCTGTGCCCAAGTTTAGCAAATGGACAATTACATCACAAATATGCTGAAGGAGTATCCACCAAAATTTTACAACTTTTACTTGAGTTGTGCAGGTATGCCCACGTTATGCCTACCAATATTAACTCATTCCTTGATAGTGCACATATCTGCACCATCACCTGAAACCCAAACTTAATGGATTAAATTTTTCATGATGGAATATGTTTTGCTGTTTGCTGTGTGCCACACAGAAAATTCCCAGGCCCTGATAGGATTCCCTATGGATTTTAAAAGAAATATTTTTTGTCATGTTTACATGATTTTATTGAGGAGACCAACAGCTACGACAAGGCTGGGCGTCAAGAGTCAAATAAGGTCAAGTTATAGGACCTCTCTGAATTAAGACACACCTTGGAATGAAACTTTCTTTCGTTTAGATAGCTATAATTGAAGCCAAATTCAACCTTAAAAAAAACACAAAAAATATTCAATCAAGAAAAAAATTTAAAATGTCAATGCTTTTTGAAGCCTGCTGCCCCATCATGGGGTGGTAGTGTGCCACCTGCTGGCCTGTTTTGGCTGACGCTGAAGCATTCCCATGCTGGCTCTGCTAGCCCTCCCAATGCCACTGGTGTTATGTCCCACCTTGGGACTTGGCTACCACATTGCAACCTCCCATGAAGTGCTCTGGAGCCCATTGGTGCTCCCCCAGAGTAATTTACATTTCATCCTTTAGGTTGAATATGGGAATCTCTTCCCAAATGCGAGTGCAGCCATCATTAAAATGCCCACGGTGGTGTCTAAACCCGCCAGATTTATCAATTTTTGTTCCTTCAAGGGGTATTTTGATCAAGGCTTCCATTGTGAAGCCAATTCAGTGGCAGCCACTAAGCTGCCATTGGTATTTTCAAAAAATTTCACTTCTGACTTTTTGTACTTGGCTCCAAGATGAGGCCACTTTGGTGGTCCAGTTCATCAGGTTGCCCTCCCACCTTTCCCTGAACGCCTCTGTTACAAGCTCACAGAGGGTTTGGCCATTTACAGCGCAGACCCTGTGTTGCAGTTCAAGGTTACCAATGGGGCAGATCGTCTGGCAGGGCTTTATGCCTTTATGATGCTCCACCCTTTTCATTGCAACACCCATCTCGTGATTCCCCCTGCATCATAATCAATCCATCCATGATCACCCATTCTGGGCAAACATCAAGAATGATCAAAACATTTGCCCCTTGTGCTTTTAACCTGACCATTTGAAGTGCAAGTGCCCTGCAGTTTCTGCCTCCACTGATTTCACCATTCCCCCTCCAGAATAAGCTCAGCTACAGCCATGCCAAAATTTTGAGTGGGGCTTGATTCTCCTACCCACAACCTTAAAAAATCTTGACATGGCTTCCAAAGCCACAGCCAATAGAAAAAAATTAAAAATTTAGTCAATTTACAGCAACATGAGCTAATGGCTGAAACAGTTTCAGCTGAGCTGCTGTAAAAATACTTGGATTGGTTATTATCAACTAACAATCCCAATAAACTTTTCTTTCTCGTTGCAATCACTTTTGCAACCTATTCAATTTAAGACTGAATATAGTTTGATAATCTCACAGAGGAGATTAGTCTGCGCCCATGTCAGGGAGCAGTTGGGCAAGTAAGGTAAGAGGAGCAGGTGGAAGGCTCACGGCCTCCAACATTCGAAAACGCTCCAGAGAAACCAGCAGAATAGACAAATATTTTAAAAAACTGGCGGTCACTATTTCCCCAGAGATACTCACATGGCAAGCATGATGCAACCAGTAAATCAACACGCCACACTCCCAGCCACTTTTGTCAGTGGAATTTGGAGTCCGTATGTTTCTGGACATCCAACAAATGGCCTTATGGGAAAAATTTTGTGAAGATGTGCACACAATTTTCCTGACCGCGGTGTACATCACACCTCACTCCATGTCACATGGTTGGCTGGACCTAAGTTTCAAAAGCAAAGAGGCTGCAGATGAGGCTGCGGCAGTGCGCGTAGTGGTCAACCTCCTCAAAGGGCAATGGGTCATCAAAACCAAATGCACCAGATGGACAAAATCAAACCAAATTTTCCTCACATTTGACTTTTTGCCTACTACAATAAACGTGACATTTTGGAACAACACCTGAAAGATGGTCTCGCCATATATAATGAAATACAATCTTTCAAAATGCAACGCTTCACGCTGATGCCACACCTGTGCACCGGCAAAGCCATTGCAGTCCTGACCCAACTGAGGAGATCATGAAGAACCTAACCCAGATCCCACACTCCACTTTTATTGATATTGCAGAGCATACCACCCACTCATTCTGTGTGACCGTGGACAGTGCGCCCCCATTTGCACCCACTGTGACGCGTTTGGCCATAAGGCACATGCATGCCCCACCAAGGGGGCATCACATTCAAGAGCACCCCTCAGTGGCCATGGCCAGCAGAGAGGCGCACTACGAACCAACCGCAAGCACCAAAGAGGCTTTCCCATGGGGAGCATAAGGCTGCTACCTACTGGTAAAGCCTATCTCCCCACAAGAGCTGAAGAAGGCCAAGCAGGCCCACAGGGCTGCGGCCAAGGAAGCGGCCAAAGCCACCACCGCTATCCCACACTCACAACACCAGGAGGACATGGAAACCTTTGTGGTGGAAGCAACTTGGGAATCCATCAACCAATCAGATTGGGAAGCCCATGCTGAGTGGGCCACTCAATCTGAGGATCCAATGGGGGATTTGATCTCACCCAATTGTTGCACCCAAGCTCTGGTCAAAACCCACTTGGGACCCATCCCAACTGAAAAAAAAATTTTGACCCGCTCAACAGTGCACTGAACTCATCCGCACCACAAAAAATTTGTCCGACGTTGGGAAACCAAAAAAGCGAAGGCTAAAGCCAACGCAACTCTTTCCACAAAAATTAACAAAAACCCCAATAGTGCTGCTGCTAACACCCATGCTGCTATGAAGGCCCGTGGGGATCTAGAGGAGGCTGGTGGGCCTGGGTGCCCCCCCCTTGCACCTAAGGTGCGATGGGGGAAACCTTCACTTTAGGGATGTTGAACATCGCCAGACTCAAGGCCTCCCTGTCCCAGGCTAGGAAACTGAGTTTTTTACAACACAATTTACCTGTGGATATCCTGGCCATCCAGGAGTCCCACTGTCCATGAGGTTCCGAGGAAGCTTGGAAAACAATGCTCCTCCCATCCCCATCCTTTTGGTTGAAGCACTGTGGGGTGCTAATTTGGAAAAATAATTTTTTTTAATTTTTATCCTCAGGAACACTCCTAAATGTCCGAGTTCTCATTGTCACTTTCTTGTGGGCTGACGTAGCACACGCAATCATCAACATCTATGCCCCAAACAGCATATGTGAGCATCAGGAATTTTTCTCATCAGTCAAATCCCTCCTGCTACCCCCAGACTCTTTCCTAGTTGGTGACATGAACTGTTGGCTAAACACACCAATGGACCAGTGGCCTCCCTCACCCCATGCCCCCCAGGGTCACGTAGAACTGTGCGTTCTAAAGGCCGCCCTCAGGTTAATGGATGCACTGCCACAACATGCCCCGCTGCTCAAAAACATGATGCGTCCCCACATCCACAACGGCCAATTAAGGTCCATGACCTGCATTGACCTTATCCTAATACCGGCAAAATTCCAACTCCTCATCTCCCACTTTAAAACAACAAAAATGGAATTCTCCAACCATCGACTGGTCTTGCTAACCTACCACCTACCTATCACAGCTGCTAAGGCCCCACATTGGTGCAAAATCCGCCCTTCTAAGCTCACGTCGCCAGGATTTTCCATGTGGGTGGAAGCAGCAACTTTGGCAAAAAAGTTTGTTGCACCGTTTTGTGTGGACCCCATTTCCACATGGTCAACTTTCAAAGATGACACCATCCGCCACTCTCTCCATCTCTCCTCCAGACACGCATGAGCCACATCGGTGGTCATTTTGCACACTCTGGCAGAGTTGGCACACCTGGAGTCCAACATCCCAGCTACAGGATACAGCTCTGCATGGGGCTGGAAGTGGGCGGAGGCAGCCACCCACCTCAACGCACTTGAAAGGCAACACAAACATCGGGTTTGTGTTCAGTACAGGGCCACATGCATCACAAAAGGTTACAAGTGCACCGCACATTTCTTTAAAAAATTTCGCACCATGCCAGAGCGTGGCCTGTACACAGGTGTGAAGATCGGATGACTCCATTGTGGATATGCCAGCTGAAGTGGCAATCAAAACACAAAAGTATTACTCTGAGTTGTACCGATCTGATCCAATTCAGCTGGCCAAAGTGGCGGAATTTCTTGACTGAGCCCACATCCGCACCATTTTCTGATACCCAGAAATAATGAATTTGATTACTCGGACTGAATTAGGGACAGCCATTCGCGGTGCGCCAAACTGAAAATGCCAAGGCCCAGATGGTATTCCATATGAGTTCTACAAAAAGGTATTTCAAATATATATCCCTATTGCTGCTCGCCTCACTTAACCAAAGCCTGTTGGAAATGCGCCTCCTACCAGGAGGACATGAGGCCTTTACCATCACACTCTTCAAGAAAGGGGATAAGCTAGACTTAGCCAACTGGCGCCCCATTTCTCTAACAAACACAGACACTAAAATAAAACAAAAATTATTGCTAACCGTTTAGGGAATTTAGCATTTGCCACCTTCTCCACAGAACAATTTAGTTTCATACCCAGAAGGTCGATTTGGGATAACGTGCACTCTGTGGCTGATGTATGTCAATCCACAGCCTCTGGGGCACTTGTATTCTTAGATCAACAAAAGGCCTATGATAGAGTAAACTGGGAATACCTCAGGGCCTGCCTCCAACACTTCCGCTTACCCCCTCGCTTCATCAACTGGGTAATGCTGCTCACGGAATCTGCAACAATGGCAGTATGTGGCCCTGGCTTCCTAACGGAAGTAGTCCGCCCTCAAAGGGGCTTGCGACAAGGGGACCCCCTCAGCCCACTCTTATACAACTTCAGCCTTGACCCACTACTGCGAAATGTGAATGCCCAACTCACTGGGGTCCATGTGCCATGCCAAGCCCCAGTCAAGATAATGGCGTTTGCAGATGATTGTGTGGTTGAGGTGTCTAATAATCAAGATGCACGCGCGCTTGAAGCTCTCATCCAGGAGTATTCCTGGGTAAGCAACGCGGCACTAAACGCTTCCAAAACTGCAATCATCCTCCTTGGTCGAATTCAAAACTGCTGGACCCCAGCAATAAGTTCCCAACCCAGCTCATCTGCTCGCCCACGTCCTCGCCCCACTAACTCAACACACACCGCCCCACTGGTGCTTCCCTTTGTGCCACGTCCCACCATAGGAACGGTACGCCATCTGGGCGTGTGGATGGAGGCAGGCGGATATGCATCAGCAGTAATGGAGTGCCGTATACTGGACAACGTGATGAAGCGAATCGCCTCTCTCAGACCCAACCTACTTCCCTCACTGGCAGGGTTGTTTTAGCCAACTCTATGCTCCTCTCCAAAGTCTGGTTCGGAGCCCACGCCATCCCCTTCTCCCCAAGCTTCTTCAAATCCTTGTATGCCTTGCTGCAAGGATGGCTTTGGTCAGGCCGCCCTCCACCAGTACAGCTAGAGGTCATGTTTGGCCCTCATCATCATGGTGGCATGGGCCTGCTTGACTTCAAAGCCCATGCTGCCAAGATCCTGGGCACCTGGATTGCGGCCATCACCGCCCCTACACTCCCCTCCCAACACTGGTCCCACGCAGCCCGCTCCAACTTCTCCCGCGCCTTGGGCCTCAACAATCCATCAAACCCTCACTCCCTGATGAAATACCTCGCATCACACATATAGGCCACAGGTCCTCACAGGACTAAAATCCACTACAAACAAATCCTACTCTCCATGCAGAGCGCTGAGTGGAGAATTTGTATTAGTGGACATACAACCCAAAGAGTCCACCCCTCTCCTCAGTTCACACAAGAGGTACAGGGGCTACCCATCCATGATGGCGTGATCCCCATTCAGCCCCATGTCCTATCCAGGGTGGACTACCTGGACATGATGGACATCCCTTACTCCATTGAGACCCAAAAAACTATCTAGAAATACGTACACCATCCTCTGTTGCAGCCTCAAGTCCGCTCCCATGTGTGGTGCTGCCTGAGGCGGGTGTATCGTACAGCTGAGTGCTCTAACGCTTTACATTCATCCTGTGTCGTGTGTGGCCAGTATGGAACGCTGTTCCACCGCCTGGAGAAGTGCCCTACCTCTAAAGTGATATGGCACGAAGTTCAACGTCTGCTGGGCCAGGATCAAACACATCCCTTCAGTCTGTCAAGAGATATGTTTGCTCTACCAATGGCCTCCTCTCTTCCACCCTCCCTTCGTGCTTTAGTGGTTGCAATCGCCATGTAAACCATCCACACGATTGTCTTAGATGCCATCGCAGGCTCCATACCCACCCTCCTGAAAGCTGTTCACAGATTCCGGTCTCATTTGGTGGACCACTTTCAAGCGTGGATGTTTGGATACCTCCCACCGCGTCGCCAACAGCTGGTCTCCTCCTGGTTCCCAGTCTGGTTCATCAAATCAGACCCCTTCCTCCACACGTGTTCAGTTGTGGCTATGGCCCCTCCACACGTTCCCTTCCCCCTCCCCACAGTGGCATTCCCGCTGGCAACAAGAGATAGCATTACTTCTCTGGGGTTCCTTACCTGGTACTAAGTTTTGTCTCTTCTGAGTCATATTTGGAAGCGTCCATCCCATGGTCAGCCTTCCCCGCAATAAATTTAAATTTAGACTATAAATCCTAATAAACTTATTACTGCACAGGTCCAGCTCTTGTGCGCTTTGTCCGCATTGTATAGTATATGATATTATTGGTTGATAATAGTATGACGACTATTATCTGTAGTTGAGTGGTATTCTTATATCTTGGCCAACGCTTGGCCAGAATTACCACTTGAAATACTTGAGATGTCTCAATCTAGGGATTTTTCCCCCGTTCTGTCCAACCCAATATTCTCTGAGATTCCCTGGTGACAGTCTCTTCAGTTCAACACACAGTTTGGGGCAAAATTTCCAATTAGGTATCCTTCTTCTCTAGATCCCCTCTCAGATCTTTACTCTTTTCCCAAAAAGAGTCTCCCAATTATCGCACACAGAAATAATATCCTTGAGAAGAATAGAACAATTGAAAGCTGATGATTTTTTACTACTTAAACTATATACTGGTTGAAAACTATAGACCTATATATATAATTGTTCTTGTAAATCCTGTTTTTTATTATCAGTGAATCCTAGGGAATTTTTAGTGGGAATTTGGTCATCTAACCCTTGGCTGACACCTCTTCAATTAAACGGCAGCTGTTGCCATTGAATCACTTAACCTCATCTCAGCAGCAATGGTCTTCCCCATCCTGGTTAGGATTATGTCATTGGACATCTCGAGACCTAAAATGGAAAGAATCTTAAAACGTGTCCCTAACGTTTTCCTCTCAATCCAAGAAAACTAACCATATTTAGCTAGCGACCTGCTTAGGTAATTGGACTTGTTACCCATTAAAGCAGTTTTAAACCAACTGATCAATTTGCTAGTTGCAGGTGACATCATTCGCCTTGCAACCTGGTATTTATTCCTAATCAGTTGGTGATGAAACCCAACTGATCCCAATTGGTACACCTGATAGTTAATCACTATCAGATGCCTCTATTTTGTCAAAAACCTTTGACCAACGAGATCTTAATTATTTGTTCTGATCAATCCCTGATAAGTATGACCAGGCTAATATCCAAAATCCCCCAAACATAGTTACTCTGAAATTCGGGTCAACTGATTTCCAATTCACCTCGCCTTAGGGAATTATTTCCTAGCGTTTCCTGGTAATCTAGCAGGCTGGGAATATGGGCAAAAATCCCAACAGCTGCCTTAATTGACAGTTTGTAGCCAATCAGATGTTCAACTTGCCACCTCCAGCAGCTGGGCTAGCGCTAGCCAAATTAAATCCTTTTGAGTGTCTCTATTGGATTGATGAAATTGACCAGACATATAATGTCAAACCGGATTTTGCATTGGAGGAATTTACTACCAATCCCTCAATTTGCACCCCAACCATTTCATCCTAAAATGATTATCCGTTACATAAAGTATAAATAAAATGGCGGTTAAAGCCGCTGCTGCTCCTGCCAACACCCTACTCTGCCAGCTTACCATGTGGCAATAGAACACCTGGTTGAAGGTATTCCTATCTTCAATTTCCGCCATGATTTTGAGGAAGATGCAAAGTATGAAATTAAGGAGCTTGCTTTTGGTGCAAGCTGCGCTTGCATCAATGCAGAAAAACTTCTCTCTTTGACCCTTTTATCCTGAAACCTGGCAACGCATCAAGTCATTTACTTATGTGCCTTCTCTCATCACTTTTGCGGATCATTAACTTGCTCAATACTTTGAGGCAATGGACACTGCTACCCTCATTAATTAAGAAAACCCTCAACTATACCTCCTTGTTCCACATGTTGCTGATGCTCCTACCCAATGTTGTCCATCATGATCTGCCAGCTAAAGTGTGTGCCAGACAAAAGTTACCCCAAAGCTTCCTCGCCTTCTGATATGGCTTTCTAGGCTGTTAGCTGAGGTTCCATTTTGGATTTTTTTTATTTCTAATAATCTCTTTGTTTGGCTCATTTGCAAATAAAGATGCGTGGAGGCTCCCCCTTTTTGGGTTGGGCACCACTAGTGCTAAAAAATGCACACCTTGGATTAACTCTGGGTGCAGGCCAGATATGTCTAGGTTGGTTCAGGGGAAGTGCAAGATTCATAGCCATGTATTATGGCAGTGGCATTAAAACAAACTACTTACTATATAAATGATGACAGTTTGGTTTGGTTGATAGGAAAGTGGGTTTTTAAACCTGTTTAATATTTTTAAAATTTTTCAACTCAGGTCAGCCTTATCTTCAATCAATAACCCAAGTTTGGTCAATTACTTTCTATAGCACTCTGCCCAATGGAAGCGTGCGCTTATTTTTGCACCTGAGCTTAGCACCACTTCCACCAATCAATGATTCTCCTGAAATTGTTTAAGCATGATTCTTCAAGACCAACCTTCCTCACTGTCATCGTTTTTTAATAAAATCCTTTTAGTTTACGTTTTCCTGTAATATGTTAACTTGGGCGTACCTGTGCATGGACCTCTTCAAGGAAGTTTTGGACAACGCCAGCTGTTTTATCTGCACTAAATTTACAACAACATCTTGGGAACCGCTATGCAGCCCTGGTCCCCTCCAGACTAGGCACCCAAGCACTCCAGCCCTTCTCACAGCTTGGATATGGACACCCCTTTGGGGTCCACCCAAGTCATGTCATTTGTTCACTACCTATTAATAAATACTGCTTTTCTCACCCTCATCCTTTGTTATTTTAGTTTCAGCACCCTCTGCAGGGCTCTTCTCACCTTAATGCTGATGACGTGTTCCCTGTCATTGTGGTGGTGCACTGCGCATCACCTCACTAGGAAATGGAGAGTTATAGACACTCTCCTGACTTTTTAACACATCTAACCTACTTTTAGCCTCTATTATTAAATGTTTGTTGGAGAAATGCCTCCTTCATGGCAGCCAAGAGGCATATATGGTAACTTTGTCTAAAAATGGTGTCATGGTGGATTTAGCAAACTGGCGCCCTATCTCTCTTATTTGCACTGATAACAAACTCTATATCAAAAATATGACTATGCGCCTTTGGAAAGTTGCCTCTGAAGTTATAGCCCCATACAAAATTTGGCTTAACCCCAGAAGATCCATATGGGGTAACATCCTCACAGTAGCAAATGCCTGTCAACCCCCTGCCACTGGTGCATTCATATTCTTGTATCAGCAAAAAAGCTTATGACCACATTAATTGGATTTACCTTAGGGCTCGCCTCCATAAGTTTCACCTTCTATCTATATTCATCAATTGGGTAATATTGCTCACTTAATCAGCCAAAATGGCAGTCCATGGATCTGGTTACCTGTCTAATTTAGTTTTTCCTCAATGGGGTCTCCGTCAGGGTGGCCCTTTGAGCCCTCTTTTGTACAAATTTATCCTTGACCCACTCCTCCACAATGCAAATGCGCATCTTTCTGGTGTCCATGTGCAAGGACAGGCATCAGTCATGATTTTGGCATTTGCTGATGATTGTGTGATCGGTATCTCTAATAACCATAATTCTTTCATCATTGAATAGATCATTCAGGAGTACTTGAGGGTTAGTAATGCAGCCCTTAATGCCAACAAAACTGAAGTCATCCTTCTTAGCAAATATCAAACTTGCTGGTCACCTACCACCTCTGATCAGCAGCATACTCCAGCTTCACGGTCCCTTGTTTGCTTTCCTATGTGGTCTTCACATATCGCCCCTCTAGTGCTACCATCTGCTTCCAAGTCCATTATGGGCTCAGTCCACCACCCTGGAAGTATGCTGGAGTCAGGTGGATGTTCCACCACCATGATGAAGAACCACATTCCTGACAAAGTAACCAAGCGTATTAATTATCTCAGAAGCTAGCAAGCTAGCCTGACCGTCCAGGTAGTGTTTCCAACTCACTCCTTTTGTCCATTTTTTAGTTTGCTGTGCATGCTATCGTTTTTTCACACTCCTTATTTGCAACACTATATGCTTACATCCAAGGGTAGCTATGTATAGGCCGCCCTCCCCTATTCTACTTGACGTCCTGTTTGGCCCACGTCACAGTAGAGGTATGTGACCTATTAACTATGTAAACTACGCTTACAATTTACTTGACTCTTGGATTGCCCAGATAAATAACCCCATATAACATACTCAACACTGGTCCCACGCGGCATAGTCCAACTAAAACTCATTTTCTTTGCCTTTGCAATACAGACCATCCTAATTCTCTGCTCAAATATGGCTTCCCGCCCCACTGCTGCAGGTCCTCATGGGGCCCCTTCCCACTTTAAGTGGATGCTCCTGACCATGTGGAGCTCAGAATGGAGGATCCACATCAGTGGTTACACCTCTCAGTGGGTCGCCCTGCTCCCCTTTATACCCAGGAAGTTCATTGACAAATTGACTACACAAAACTGTACCTCGCCATCCAAGTACCATTGCCTGATGACTATATTGATATTCTGGACATCCCTTACTCTTTGGACACCCAGAAGGACATTTGGAGGTATGCTCACCATCCTTTATTACATCTTAGGGTTCGCACTTAATCATGCAGATGCCTGAAGAGGGTGTACCGCACTGCTAAGCTGTCCAACGCCTCTCAATCTTCATGTGCAGTGTGCGACCAACGTGGTTTTATATTCTACCATCTGGAAAATTTCCTCAGGCTCAGGAGGTCATGCATGAAGCTATGCATCTCTTCCGCCAGGAAACAGCGCAGGCTTTCAGCTTGTCCAAGAACATTTAAGCTTTTACCATAAATTCCCTCATTCCTCCTTTTCTTTGTGCTTTCACAGTTGCAATTGCGTTATGGACAATACATACCATTGTTTTGAAAGCTTTATCTGTCACTGCTACCACCTTTTGTGAAGCCATTTGTTATTTCCTCTCCCACCTTTTTGGACCACTTTCAAGCCTGATTGTTTGGCCCCCTGCCACCACGCCAATGTCAGTTGGTTTCCTACTTGTTCCCTATTTGATTTTTAATTATAAACCATTTCCATCTTTTGTTTTCTGTATTGGCGTAAGCCTTCCCTGACACCGCCCTCTTAATAACAAAGGCGGTTTCGCTGGCAACAGGAGGTAACTCTGACTTCTATAAGGTGCCTTTTCAAAAGTCTTTGTGTTTCTTTCTTGTTTTACTGGAAGTGTCCGTCCCTTTGTTGGTCTTCCCCAGATAAAATTGAACTTTATATTTTTAAGATTAAATTTATGAGGCTTGCATAATTTGTAAACATCAGCCAGCATGCTAATTCTGGCCGGTTTATTCTGATATGGGGCACAGTGCATTGCTTCTTGGTAGTGAATGTTATAAATTTAACCAGAAGGATTCTTTTCAATATTATCAGAATTAGGGGTGTCATTTAGTTGAATGTGATTGCCAGCTAATTGCGTAGTTAAAGATTACTTAATTTTATAAATATTATTAATTGGTTAGGTTTTTGTAAATTCCTAGTTTAGAACCGGCTGATAATTGTGGGTAACTATGGGAATTTCTGGAGGTAAGATGACATATTTGCATCAACTACCTGTTGATTATTTTGCTGCATTTAATCCAAGATTGGCGTAATCTTATCTTAATGCCAACTGCCATGTGAAGCCAATTATGGTATTTTCTGATGGAAGCCCAAAGTATTTGTTATCAATCGTCCTATTATGAATTTGTTGCCTAATTTGGAGTATCAGCAAAATATGCTGAGAATGCTCATATCATTTATTATTAAAGAAGTTTATATATGTAACTGGCAACTTGTTCCAGGGATGAGTTGATCTAATATTAAGTATTTGGGATAAGCGGAATTGGAGGGAATTGCTACCACGGATGACTGCAATTTTTTGAGCTTTTGTCTCGGATGGCTGAGGGGTTTTTGTAGTAGCAGTATCCTAGATATGACTAGTCATTCTTCCCACCAAATAAAGATCTCTATTTCGCCCACTTTTCTATTTATCTGAACTAGCAAGAGCCACTAAATTGTATAGGGGTGGATCTGGAGTTCCCCAAAGCAGGCGTGAGGTGATGCGCCTGGAGTGGCCAATGCTGCCAGCTCCCATACCTCAGCCCTATGAGGAACCAATGGGAACCTGACCAACCAGCCACCAATGAGGATTTGCCGATGGCTTCTAGCCATGAGGGTGGTTAAGCGTTGGAGTGCCATAGCCACCCAGGATGGGGGATGGACTCACTGGGGAACACCCAAGATGGGCTGGTAATTGGTCATGAGGGTGATGCAGTGTGGGAGTGCCATAGCCGCCCAAGTTGGGGGATGGACTCTCTGAGCACACCCAATAGGGACCATGGGGCTAAGGCGAAGTCATTGGTCTGCTGGGTTGGTAGATTAGATGTGGACTTGTAGGCGGTTGGTATGCCAATGAATGCAAAATGACAAGGTTCAGCCAGTCTCCATACTGGTTGTTTTGTCACACTAGCGGAGCCTACTTTTCATAAAAGCGATTTTTCAACAGTGAGAGGCTCTTGGCACTTGTAGGGTAGCCCAAACTTAATAAAAGCTAAGAGACTTGGTCCTCAGTTTGGTTAGTTATAAATTTTAAATTGAGCAGTTTGGTTCTCAAATCAAAAATGTGGCTAAAATTATTGATTGGATTCTTAGCTGGGTTAGGTTTAAGGTCTGAATTTGGAGGGATGGTTTCAAACCAAATGTGGACAAGATCATTGGTTGATACTATATCTAAGCTCTGAATTAGGAGTTTTAGTAGCTACCCAAAATGGTGGCAAACATCATTGGTTTTATTGTTCTTTGGTCTTTATCCACCCAGTTTGGTTTCATATTTGTATGAGAAGGTTTCTATAAGTTGGTTTCTCAAAATCCTTGGGCTAACGCAGCTTGGAATTTTAGGTCTTCATTATTCAGCTTAATTTAAAATAGTGGTTCTTTAATAGTTAGGTTGAAATGTTTGACTGCTGATCCAGCTTAAGTTTTGATGCGGTTGATCTCATCTTGATAATTAGTCCAAGTTTATAAAGGGGTCATTGGGATTTGAGATCTGGGCTATCAGTCAAGCGGCAGTTCTTCAAAACTATCTCATTATATAGGAAATGGGTCAAAGGTTTACATTCCTTATTGTCAACAAAACAACCTAAAATTGTATTAAAATAACATTCAATAGAAGCTTGGTGTTGGGATTAGTGGGAGCCAAGATAAAACTGGGGTGGGATAATTAGGTTAAGCTGGGGCCTCCGCGTGGTGCAACTGGGAAAAGCTTGTGGAAACATGGGTGAGTAGCTAATACCAGAACCCAGAGAGGCACATTGGTCGGGTCCTGTAGTGGCCTGAAAGAAGTGTGGGATGGTAGTGATGACTGTGCTGATCTGTTCTTGCGGGTGTCTACCACTCCATGAGGGGAGAATATGGGCAGGAAGGGGGTGTACAAGTCGGGCAAGGTGCCTGTCAAACAGCCTCCCCACAAGCTGGGTTGCGCAGGTGCGGACCCCAGGACAAGGGAGGGGCAATCCTGGTTGGCTGCACTTTGGTGCACCTGCATACAATAAAAGCCACGGTTTGCCAAGTTGGCCTGAAGCTTGTCACTGAAAGTTTGGCTGGCATGAGCCAGCTGGCAGTAAAATGGATCATGCAAGAAAATTAAAGCTGATCTGAAAGTACTCCAAGGCTTTCTGGACAAAAGGGGGCTGGAGAGCATAACTCCTCTAAAAAAGCAGGTGACAAAGGGGAGGGCTTCAGCTTCTCCCCCTTCAGGGGCCTTAAACCTGGGGGTCATTGGGTCTTGTCCTCCGGAAGGGGGATGAGAGGCATATTGTCTGTCCTGGCCGGTGCAGAAGAGCTTCCCATTACTTAAACAGGGCGGCATATGTCATTTTAGGGGGTAGCATGAGCTACTCCCAATTGTGGTCAGGCCCACATTTTGAGTGTGGCTTAAATTCACGCAGCCTTAGTGTGGTGGAAGGCAGTACCCCAGGCCTTCATCCCGCAATAGTTGCCCACACTAGGTGCCCCAAGGGGCCTTTTAAAACTCAAAGAGAAAACTGAGATGTAAGTTCAGGTGCCTGAAAACCCACAACAGCAGGCTCTCTGTATGGAGATTCTCTATCTTTTATAGTCAACTCAGGAGAAATGAGAGAGGTTTTATGTTCTTTGAATGGTGAAAAGAAATTTAGGGGTTCTCACAGTTTGAGCTACTACACTTGACAACTTGAAAAGAAAGATCTATTATATTTTTTTATGAAAACCCTTAATAGCACAAAATCCATTATACTTTAATTCTAAAAATAATAAAACAAATTTTTAGGATAAAACTATATGTAAAGAGGTAAAAAGAATGATTCAACATGCAAATATTAGCAGGATTCTGTGTTTAGGGATGTGCAGGGTGGAGGTAGGCTATACAGACAACAAAATTTACAATTGGACGATGTAATCCTTGAGGTGGTTTAGTGGGTTTTAGAACATATTGATAATTTGCATAGCAATTAAATTTAGGTGTCTTTGCTAATTTGAGAAAGTATTAATCCCCATTTCAAGCATTATATTTTTCATCAATGCCATTTGATCTTGTGGCCACACTACTTTTCCATTGTTTCCTTTTATTATTTGACTAGGGCGTATTTGGTAAATGTTTAATAGAAGTTTTACTTGGGGGTACCCCAGATATAAAATCTAATCAACCAAGTATACTACTACTTGAGCCCTACATTGGTAAGAGGATTTTGTAACCCTTTGTACCATTATTATATAGATTTTATATTCAAATTAGAGCTTCTTGATTCTCTGAACACCTGCTCTGATAAATATGAAACTATATTTGGTTTGTGGTTGGGAGACGGGTGTATGGGAGGAAGTCAAACAAGGAGTAGCAGCATTTACCCAAGGCTCATAAACAGTTTGGACAGGTCCCCTAATTGGGTCAAGGGCAGCGCCTTAAGGTTGAAGCCCTTTCTAGTTTTGAAGGGGTGTAAGGCCCTATCTAGCTTGATAGCTGAAGCTTGGGACCTTACATTTGGGATAATAAAGAATTAGTGAAAAAAATAGTTGAGTGTAAATGTTTTCAGTTTGGTTGATCCAATGTTATCATTGAGACAGCGCTTATCCCTAGTGCAGGAAAGTGATTTGGGTGCATAGGTTTTAAACTCAGATGGTCCAATTGAGTTTTCAGAATTTTGCGCACCTCAGAAATGTTCATTATGAATGGCCTGTTCAGCGTATCATCAATGGGAGGAAATTTTATGTTTGACATCAGATGCATACATGATAAAGTTGAGCGTTTTTAATAATGAAGGCTTTTTAGCTAAGCCAGTTCAAGCACATCGTGATCTCAGCATTCTTTGGTGAGGGAGTGTAAACCGGCTATAGGTCCATAGTCTCCTAATTGTTTCCTTTATGTTTTTAGATCAATAGTTAATCGTTTTTGTATACGCCTAATTTCTCAGCCAAAATAAGCCCAAGTTTGACCAACTTGTCCCAGATCTTGTTTATCATGGGGTAATTTTAGTGGTGCATAGTCTGGAGTTGTACTAGAATTGAATAAGTATTATCACTAATCTTTTTTATAGACTTATAAGTCATCCTCAGTTCTAATAGCGCTTCTTCATTGCTGTTATAAATATTATTATCATTTTCTGTAATTCTGTTTGTAGCGCCATAAACAGATCACTAATATTCTGGAGCTGCAGTTTTCTGAAGAATATGTTATGCATCTATTCTACACCCATCTCACATTTCTTTTTAGCTCTTTCTTTTTTCATCAAGACCATGACACAAGTTGTCGTTCTTTCTTTAAATTTTCTCACTTGTTCAATCAAATCTGAAATTTTAAAAAGTTTTTATGGGCAATTAATCTTTTTCCTGTGCCAACTTGAGCCTATGTCAACGAGATTGATGCCTGCTGCCCTGCATGGGATGGTAGTGCACTGCCTCCTGGAATTTATTAGCGCCAAAACGCGCTCAGGCTGGCACAGCTATCCCCCAAACTGCTTTCAGCCACTACATCACACTTGGGACCTAGCCCATAATCTCGCGCGCTCCCAGGCATTCCTTCAAAGCCCCCTGGTGCTCCCTTAAGGCAACATGTGCTTCAACCTTCAGGTTAAGTTTGGGAATATCTTCTCCTTCTCAAGCGCATCCATTATTGAGATGACCACTGTGGTGTATAAGTCTGCAAGACTTAACAATTTCTGACCCTTCAAGGGGTACTTAAACCTAGTCTTCTTTTGTGAAGCTCACGTTATGGTGGCAGCACAGCTGCCATTAGTTATAAAAGTACACCCATACTAACTTTTGGCTTTTTGTTAGAAAACTAAAAGTTACGAAAGTTGGGTGCCAGAGAAGTATGAATGGAAGTTGGGAATAGTATTTTGTGATGGCTTTATTCTTTGGAATGGCTAAAAAAGAGGCAATAGTATAGCACTTTCACTTCTTCAGGGACCAGTATTATTCACTATCCTGGGTTAAAAACCTATTATCATTATGTGAAGAAATATAGGGAAAATTTGTAAAGGAGATAAATGATAAACTTTAATGCCAAAAGCTTTTAATTATAGGATGAGTCAGGGCCTTGTGAAGGATCATGCGCTCAAGTCTCCCTTATTCAGGATCTTTACTTCTCATCCAATTTAAGGGTCAAGCCGTGACCTTTTTCTTGATACTGCTTCAGAGTTGCTGACCCCCATTGTACGAGGGTGTCCATATGGCAACTTCTGGCATTGAGATATATCTCATCTTGTGGCAATTCCTTAATCCCTTTTATCAATAATCGCTGGTTAGGGGCAAAGGCTTATTTTTCGATGATATTCAATTCTGAGGGCTAAACCTATTGGAATATGATTATTCCTTTTATTGGCTAATACCATGATGATTTAGGCCATTCTGGAGTACGCATGCTGACAACACCCCCTCAAGATCCTGGAAGAGGAGGAATAAGGACGCAAGAACCTAGCATTTATGCGGTTGACTACTGTATTTTGAGTGATATCAGTATTAGAGTATTTGGAGCCGCTTTATAAAGTAAATGGTAGGATCCTGATCAAGAAGTATCTAACTTGTTCAGCTGACCACCAGGGCGGTGATGATAGAATAAAAAAATGTCCCCAATGTGTAATAAAGAGAAGAGTGGGATGTTTGGCATTTGACTGAGTAGTTCTATTGGTGGTAGTAATGATTCCGTGAGTGGCTAATGCATGAAACCTTATCTCATTGGCTAGCGCTCTCATCATTAACTCAGCTCTATTGGTAGAGGCAGATTTTAGAAAAGGCCGGATGTTGTAGGCAGTTGAGACTCTCTATCATAAAGTGCCTAAAATGGGGACACTTTGGCCTCTTGATGGCAGCTGATCTAATACTCTAGTAACGCGGATGGCAGGTAGTGATTCCATTGCATGAGGTCCATGGAAGCCATTCTATAGAGAATAGAGACTAGGGTTCCATATTCCCACTAAACCACACTGTTTGTCAAAAAGTTATAAGGTGCAGTAAATTTTTGTTTAGAATTGATGGTTATTTCTTGGACAACTTAGGAAGTGCTATTTAACCTATTGTTTGATAGCAGAACTCTTGGTAACCCATGTTGGGTGAAACTGGAGCAAAAAAGAATAAAGCAATGGCCTTAGAAGGTGTGGCAAGCACCAAGATGGCCTCAACCCACTAGGTGAGATGGTTAATGTTTAGGATAATATAGATATCGCCATTAAGGCATGTGGATAAGGGCCCTACAACATCCACGCTAAAAATTCTAAACGGCGTTGTGGGGGCAACAACTTCCTTCTGGAAGAGAATGTTCATCTAGATCTTGGGTTCTGCATGTCAAGCAAGCATCTAAAACCTCCTTAACAGTCTCAAGCATCTGGTCCCATTAGCATTGCTTCCTTACCACTCATGAGTTTTCTTAACCACCCCGTGTCCAACATGGTCATGTACTTTTAGAATAATTTCAGTCCTTAAAGAGGGTCACAGATAGAGAAGCCACTTCTAGTCAACTTTCTTATATAACATACCATCTTTTACTTGTGTGTCCCAAACCATTGAGTGTAGCATCTTCATTGTTTCCAAGGCTCCACTTTCCATCATTCTAGATGGCTAATAATTCAACCGAGAGGTCTTCCTCAGTTGATAACACAGCAAGGGTCAGCATCTTGGAAAGCCCATTTGCATTTTGACAAGTAGTGCCCACCTAATGCACTATCAAAAAGTCATGGCTCTGTAGCTGGAAGACCCAACAGGCCAATTGACAGTTAAGATTCTTCATCTGCTGGAGCCACTTTAAGGAAGCGTGATCAGTGATGATAGTTAAATGGCTCCCATATAAATATGGTCATAAAGTGCTTGACCACAAGCAATACCGCTAAAATTCACATTCAGTGATGCTGTAGTTCCATTCAGCTTTTGTTAAAGTTTTCTAAATTAAGCTACAGGTCAGTCGACTTGTTGTTCATCCAGTTGGGATAGGATGGCCCATATAGCAACATCGCTGGCATCTGTAAACAATACAAAGGGCTGGTCAAAGCTTTGATGGATTAACACAATTTGATAGATGAGTGCGGTCCTAAGAATATTTAAAACTGGTCTTAGTTGGGGTTCCAAAAAAAGGATATTTTTTTTGTAGCAAATACACCAAAGACTCAGACAGGTCTGCGAGCTGGGGCATGAATTGCCTGTAATACCCTACATGCCTAGTAACTTTAATGTCCCAAAGGCTTTGGGCGGCATCATTTTCTAAATGAAGGCGATCTTATCTACAAAGGCTAAAACCCTTGTTTAGTAACCTCATGCCCAAGAAACTTCATCTTGGGTTGGAAAAAGAAGCGTTTGGACATCTTGAGCTTTAAGGAAGCTCCTTGGAGGAAATTAAAAACCTGACAAAGATGATCTAAATGGCCGTTGAAGGCCTTGGAGAAGAAGCTGATATTAAGGTAGACTAGAACTCAAGACATCTTTTAATTACCTATGAGCCCATCCATAGCTCAGTGGAAGATGACAGGGGCGTTGCGGAGACCCTACGGCACGTAAGTCAGTTCAAACAGCCCTTCATTTGCAATAAAGCATGCATTTTGCTCAATAATCGAGAGCTAACTCAATCTACCTGTATGCACTGAAAAGATCCTTGCGGAAAAGTATTAAGCCACAGCCAAGAGCTGAAGGTAATCATCAATCTGTGGAATGTGGTATCTACCTTTCTGAATTACTGCTTTAAGCTTATGATAACCTATGATGACTTGATGGCTCCAATCTTTTTCCAGACAAGCAGGAGAGGAGATACCCAAGGACTTCAGGAGGGTACCAACAACCCTGAAGTTAAAAGCTCTTTAATTTCAGTTGTGACATGAGCCTCTTCACCTTGCACTTTTCAGTAGGGGCGTAAGTGTGTTAATTAGGCATCCATTATTTCCACATTATGCGCAACAACTTTCATCTTTATAAAGTCATATGTAGACGTGAATAAAAGTCTGAGAATTCTTCCAAGAGCTCATCAACCTTCCTTATTTGTTATCAGGTATTTCTTCCTTATGGAGGTGGTGACTAGAGCTATGGTGGGAGTTTCTTCTAACCCAAAGTCATGGAGGCTTCCAAAATCCACAAACACAGCTGATCTCAATTATTGGTATAAAATATAGGTAGGCGATTTGCATATTCAGCCAATGGTTCAGACCTTCAGAGTCAGGTTAGCAAGCTACACAGAAATGGAGCCAGCATATATGGGGTTGAGAATACCTGGACAGGTTAAGATCTCCTTATAGATGGATTTTCAACCCTACTAATTTCCAATAGGTTCTCAGGAAGTATGTTCACATGAATCTGGGTACTCACTTTAATCTGCGACCCTGAAGGAATTACCTTGGGTTCAGGTGGATTAACGAACATCCCTTCAGTCCCATCCACTATGCAGGGGATTAGTTTTAATATGGACATCAATGTGATAATTGAGTCAGTTATCCATTTCTTGGTCTCCAACAAACATGTCCAATCCTTCGATATTTCCTTTACATCCTTGGATGTCTCAAATAAAAAGAGTATGTGGGTACCAATCAAGGATAGAAATCCTTCTGCATAATGGATGATGGCAAAATACTCTCAGAGGAATTGGGTTCCCAGCAATAAATCATAGCTAAGGTTGTCCAGAGCCATTGCTACAAAATTTAATGTAATGGTCCCAAATGGAGGGTAACGCAGAATAGGCACCTATGTAGCAATTGCATCAAGACTCAGAGGTACCATACTTGTTGTAATATGGCAGATCAGATGCAATCGTAAATTTTCTTCATTGATATAGAAGAGATTATGTTCTCTGGAGAGCTGCAATCTATTATGGTGAGCACAGAAAGTTTTTGTGAACCTTAATTGCAACTTGAGAGACCAAACTATTGAATTGAGGTGGAAGGGTGAGAAACATTGGCAACTCATAATAAGGATAGGCATAATCAAGTAGTTTAATATTTATAATATTTGACTCATGGTTCCAGGGTTATCCAATAGTAATCTTAGTGGGACTTTCAGTCTTATTTAGAGGCATAAAGGGGAGGTTTTAGCAAGAAGAGCCTCTGCCTTCATGCTGTTCTTTCTTTTCCTGATAGTTTTTATTCCACCTCTCCCTCCTGACGTTTATAGCAATCCTTCTTAGTGTGCCAGTGGACTTTATAATAAGAGAAAGTGGGAATCTCCTTATCCTTGTCCTCTAGCGCATGCATTTTGGGTCTAGATGAAGCCTGAACCATGTTATGGTACTTGTTTAGAATGGAGGGATGAATCCCATTGAGTGCCTCCTTGACGTCACAGATGCAAGTGAAGATGCAGATAAATTTTCTATCATATGAAGTTGAATTTGGTCCAAGCTGACAGGGAAGAAAGGATTGAAGTGATGGCATCATCTAGAGTGATCCAATTAGTAGTAACTGGTGGCTGTGCATTGGCATAAAAATGACGCGCTAGTCAGAGTAGGTTTCACCTTTGTTATGCAATTAGCCATAAAAGCTTGTTTTTGATTTGAGATGGTTTGATCAAAGCAAAATTCTTATACGAGCGCAATCTTGACTTGGGCCCAGGTCTGACATTCATAAAGATGAGGGAACATAATTTCTCAAGCTTCCTCACATAGACAGGCTTGGATATGCTTGACCTTATGTCAATATATTGTCTCTTCCATAGTGCTTTCATAGACGTTTAAAAACGCAATGTTTTCTAAGCCTGTAATGAATTATTCTTTAAATCTGGGTTTGAAATTAGCCCAAGTTGCGTAGAGAGGGCATGAATGCTAGTATCATAAACCTGGCTAGGCTCAGTAAACTCTGACTCAACATATTCATGGGGGCTTACTGGTCAATTTGTCATCAGTTCTTATATAAATCATCCTGCACTCGTTCCAGCACAGGTTAAGCTGCTGTCATCAGTTTACATAATTAAATTGGGCTTTTAAGTCTAAGATTATGGACTTACAGAAACTGACACAAGCATCATATTTGTATATTTATGTTTCATCTCATTGAGGCATTGTCAGTAAAATTTATGAACTCTCTCACATTCTCCATTTTGAAGTTGAGGGCGCCTAAGGTAATGGCAGGGTTGAAGGGGTTTCCATCAAGGTAAACTCCACATCTGTGAGTGATGTTTTCAATCTGCTACTGAAGGTCCTCTAGCTTCTTGAGCATTTCGTCATGTGGGTTCTCAGGTATTTCAGCTTGAGGAGCAGGTGTCCCAGGTGGAGCAGGGGGCCGGGGGATCCTCTGGAGCCAGGTAGCCCTTCAGCTCCCACATAGTCATGGGGTCCTTTGGGACCCTCAGGCACTTGAGGCCCTTCAACAACTGTGTCTCTTTAATGCTTAAACTGATTGAACAGGGCTTCTACGCGGCTAATCGTTAGGTTATAATAGATTCCAAGGTTTTGGTTTGGCCAGCAACCTCTGATGCAGAATTTTGAATGTAATCATGTACCTTTGAGACTACACCTTGCAGTTGCTGAGTAAAGTGGGTATCCATATACCTAGCAATCCCATTGTCTAACAAGGCGATTTGACATCTGGAAACATTAATAAGGAGGCAGTTGTCCTGGATAGCCTCCCAATTGTCACGGACATATGTGGAGGCACCTTCATAAAATTAAAACATATTGGAACTAAGGCTTTGCACTAATCTTAGCTGGAGTAGTATTTCTTGGTGATTTAAACCCACCACTTGGAGTAGGTGGTGAAGAGCTGGATGGAAAAACTTCTGGAGGTTGGGATCTTCTTTAACAAACTATTATTAGATAAGGCAGCTAAATTATAAAGCCTTCATATATATGAAGGGAAAGCGGAAGATCATAAATGGCTAGAGCGGGTTTTGGTGAAGTACATCCCATCAAGTAGTTGTCAGTTTGTATCAACTAGGTTGTCAGTTTGTAGGTAGAATTGACTTTGGTTTAGCATGTGTAGGTTGAACTCAATGGTGGCCCATAATTTTAGCACTCATTTTGAATTAGTTGTACCTCAAATTTTATAGTATTTAACCATTAAGTAACGCTTATCTCCCCATTGGGAGGAGGGGATCAATTATTAACATTTTTTTTCATATTTTGTGTTTGGAGTTTTCACTGGTTACAGCTCAGGGTTCCCCTGAAGTGAGCACCAATTTTCGACTTTTTGCTAGAAAACCCAAAATTTACAAAAGTTGGGTGCCTAGAGCAGTAGGAACAAAAGTTGGGAAGGGTTTAGGATAGCTTGATTCTTTGAAATGGCTAAAGAGATGCAATGGCAATGCACTTTTGCTTCTTCATGGTCCAATATTATGTACTATCCTGGTCTATGATACGTAGTAGCATAACTATGCAAAAATAGAAATAAATTTGTTAATTAAGTAAATGATAACCTTTATTGGTGAAGGATTTTGGTATTTATAGGATATATTGAGGCCTTGTGGTGGATTGAGCGCTCAAGTCTCCCTCATTAAGGATCTTAATTCTCATCCAATATGAGAATTGAGCCATTCCCTGTTTTTTGGATTGGCTTTGGGATTGCCAAACTCCCATTGCATTAGGGCGCCCAGATGGTAAATGCTGGAATAGAGATGGAGTCTCATCTTGTTCAGATTACTGAATCACTTTTATTAATTTTTTCCTAGTTAGGGGCAAAAGCTTGTTTGTTGATAATCCAATCAATTCTGGAAGGCTTAAACCCATCAGAGGATGATCGACCATTTTATTGGCCTGATCCCATGATGATTCAGGCCATTTTGGAGTACAAACGCCGACACCAACCATTCATAGTCAGCTTACAGATGAGGCCACATTGTTTGTCTATTTTTAACTTGACATCTCACCTCTCCCCTCAAACACCTCTGTCACAAAATCACAGAGGATTTGGCAGCCTAGGGTGCTGATCTTGTGCTATAGTTCATGGTTTCTAATGGCGTTGATCAACTTACAGTGCCTCACACTTTTGTAGTAATCTTCCCCTCCCATTGTAATACCCCTGCACTGTGATCAGATCTTCCCTGATCATCCCTTCTGGGCACATGTCAAAAATTGCCGCGCCATATGTCCCTTGTGCTTTGAACGTAAATATTAAAAGTGCGCATGTTCAGCAGATTCCACTGATGCTGCTTTCGCCACTCCTCCCTCTGGCGTCAGCTCCAGTATGATATTGTCCAATTTTTTAATGTGACTCATTCCTCCCCACCTCATCCGCTGTGGGTACTGCCCCATGGCACTACCCAATTGGAGTTTCTCTAGCAGAACTAAATCTTTGAATATTGCAGTGCAAGGGGGTGGAAGGTGAGTTGTTAGGGCGTATGGCTACCAACCTGAAGGTTGTGGGTTCGATTCCCACCCTTTGCACATTGATTGGTGTGCCAGCCAAAGGAAGCTATTGGCGGTCAGTAGGTCTAATAACATGAAAACCTTAACCATGATGTAACCAGAAAAATATGAGTCCCAATCTGGAGGTGGAAAAACTTTCTACAACTGAGTTGACCCTGCTCAGGTTTCATGTCAATATTTACTTTCTAGTTTAGTATTGTCTGTCCCCTGGTCAGCTTGCCTTGGTTAGGTAAAAAATTGCAGTGCAAGTACCTGTGTAATTGCCATGGTTTATTGTGTGTAGATAAATCAGCTCCTGCCACCCAAAACATCTTGTTGATAGACCAGCGCTGGTTTAATTTAATCCGTTTAAGGTTATCTAATGGATCAATGACAAATAATGGACCTATGGAAGCAAACCTGACTTTGGCTGACCTAATTTTTCAAATATCCTTTAATTAAACTCCCCACTGCCGTTTCTGTCCTCATAACATATATACAGCTTACAAAATATTCATAAAAAGGCCGTTGATGAAGCTGCTGCTCTCACTAACTCCATCTTCTTCTGAACCCTCCATACTGCAATGGAGCCACTTTGTAAGGGTATTACATCCCTAATTTCCTCCATAATTTTCCATAAAAATGACAAATATGAAATAAAAGAACTTGCTTTTCTGTAAGCTGCACATGCATTAATGCAGCGTTTTCTTTACTATTTGCTCCCAACTATCCACAAACCCAACAAAAAATTAAGTCTAAATATATGTGCCTAAACATATCAACTTTTCTGAGCACCAACTTGCTCAATATGTCAAGGCAATGCAGCCGCTAGCTTCATTGATGAGGAAAATCCTCACCTCTATCTCATTCTGTCCAACACCGCTGACGCTCCAACCCCTATTTTGTCTACCTTTGCCCACCACCTGAAGAAATTGCTCTGAACAAAAAACCCTTAACCCCTCTTCCCCTTATAATTTAGATACTTAGGCTCAACGCCGCATCATCATGTTATGATTTTTTATTATCTCATAGTCTATTTGTTCGATTTATTCAAGGTACGCTGACCAGGGGACGGACAGTACCAATCACAACACTCAAAATGGCAAAACAAACTACTAACCAGGTGGGAAGCAGAAACTGCTTAACCCACCATGGCAGAGGGTGAGGAGGGGTCGGGGGGTTGGTTTTCAGAAAGACCCGCCTCAATCAAGGGGTGTTGGTTGCAGTACCAGATCAGAGCAGAGAGTCAGGGCGTTGGGGCATCTGCATAGTGGGGGCTGAGGTCAGCGTAGTAGGAGTTTTCCACTTCTGCATCAAGATAATGACGGGAAAGTGTCTCAACAAAAGCTGCGAGGAGAACTTCAGCTTCTTTGCGGGCTTTAGGAAGTTGGGTGAAAAGGGAGATACTGTGGCGGGTGATTTTGGCTGAGGGGTTGAATGAAGCAAGTGTTGCGACATTCATAACAGCAATTTCAGCATCATCAAATAATTTTGAGATGTCACTGCAGGGAGATTCAGGGAAGTCAGGGGTAAGAAGATGGTGGGCAGGCCATGCTGGAGCCGAGCCACTGACTGGGCCACCGCGGTGCATAGTTTTGGGCAATGAGGAGAGGCCACCGCAGCTAAGGCGAGCTGGTGGTCACTTTGGAAGGGGGTTGTATTGGGTAGAGGAGCAAAATGGCGAGGGGTAGGAGTTTCATCAAAGTCGGGAAGGAAAAATTCTGCCCGACCATAATCGCCATGGCAGAGAGGTTGACCTGTATGCTTACTAATAAGGATATTACCTGATTCGTCAGTTTCAGCCAATAGATCCCATGTATTTTGGTTCACTGGAATAGTGGCATTTAAATTTGAGTGGGTAGGATTGGGCGAATGGGCAACTGCTTGGGTACAAATGTTGGTCCAAGCATTGCTCTGATTGGCTGGCGTAGATTTAGGTGGGAGAGTGAGGATGGAGGTTTTGGGTGGGGCTGATTTTCCAAGTGGGCCCACTGAACGAGATTGAGGGTGGGAGGGGGCAGCAAAGCGCCCCATACTGAACCTCCAGAGGGGGCTCAGAAGCTGCATCAGCAGATTTGGCCTTAGGGCACGCTCTTTTTGCATGGTCGAGGCCAAAGCAGAGGGAACAAATCTGCCTACCATTATCGACCTGAGCCCAAAAGAAATGATCAGGTGCTGCAGCCACACTAGCGCGGGGTGGGATTTGTTGGGCTATGGTAGGGTGGTGTGGTATGATGGTGGCTGTTGCACGAGGAGCAGCAAGGCGTTCTGCATCAGAAGGAATGGCAAAGATGAGGTTGGGCTGAGTGCCATAAGCCATGAGCCCCGCGACCAACTGGTCATACAAAACCTGGGGTGGAAGGTGGGATGGGAGATTTGCAAAGGAAACCACTAGCGTGGTGTCTGAAGGGAGGCGAGTACGGGTTGTGGGAATGGGGGTTTTTTTATAAATTAGAGGAGTTTGTGCTGCCGCTTCAGCATCCTCCTCAGATTGGAACCCAACGTCAAAGTAGCCCTTAAAAGGGCGGAAGTCTATAAAGCCAGCTGGCGCAAAGGCTGTAGTGGCTAGGTCAATAATTGCCTTATCAGCATATGGGAACAAACGTCCATAGTCCACTCTGAGGCAATAGCGAATAGCAGAGCGAGGGAGGGAGGGCGAGAGGATGGGGGCGAGAAGGGTGGATGCGCGCCAGGTGGAGTGCTAGGTCTCGTGGGGGGACAAAACGGTTGGAACCAGTGGGCGGGCTGTTTGAACCTGTCTGAACGCGCTTGCCTGCAGGGCGGAAAACGCTAGGTGGGGGTGCACTGCTGCCCCACACTGGGGTGGCAGGCGGCAGAGCCAAGGACATCAAAGAATAGGTTTGGGCAGATGGCTGTGGATAAATAAACTTAAATTTAAAATCGCTCAAAAGTGACTTTGAGCGGTTAAAGAGAAGTCTCTCATAGTCCATCTGTTTGGTGCATAGAAAATACAGATGTGTGGGGGACCCCCTCTTGGGTTGGGCACCATTAGTACTATGAAAATGACACAAGGTTAATCATGGCCTCTGTTATAAAAATCGGCAGTATTCAATAAATATGCTGGTGGATTTGTGCACAGGGTTAACCCACTTAGCAATAGGGACCTTTGATTGGATGATTGCTGCCCTCAAAACAACAGAATAACTTTAAATAGATATGGAGCACTTGCTCCCACAACCTCTTTTATTAAATGTACTTTTATACCGCGGATTCTTCTTATTCCACTTTACTCTATCCTTCTTAACAACAATATTTCTTGATCATCTCATCTCACCTATATTGTAGTGACTTCAGATGCTACGACTCATATGGCTTAGTAATTTAATTCACCATATCTTATTGGCTCCATTAATTCTTCATTCATTAATTTCACAATCGCCTAATTTGAGGCGATTTCCCAATAACCCAATATCGCCTCAAGCCAAGGCACTAAATTATCAATACTCATATTGAATCTCAACAAATTCCATTCATTTCGCCATAATGACCTCAGGCTTATCATCCAGTCATATCAAATTTACAACAGCCTCTATAACAGCCACTTAAGTTTGGGCTTTAAAGCTGCCATTGGTAAACCACCTTCATATCTTTGAACAGTTTTTGGTAGAAAGGTTTCAATCTGGTATGGACCTCAAACTGTTCCAAAGCCATCTCTTAATAAATCCTATTCCTTTTAAGGTTTTTGGGAAGTTTGTAGAGGACCTGGAAGGGAACACCATTTTTGATGGGCCACCAGCTTTTTTAATAGTGTCACAATATATAAATCAAGGCAGTCCTTAGAGCTCACATCATCAGGCTGTTACTTAGCCTAATATTATAATGAGACTTAACCTACTGATGGGAGGTTCAGAGGTCTCAATAAAATTAACTAATCAATATATAATAATAATAGGTGAAGAGTTAAGTTTATATATATTAAAAGGGTAGTACTTTTTATATTACTTAAAAATGGTCAGAAGAGAGAAAGTTTCAAAAGTAAAGTTAGATGTATAAACTAAATAGGAAAATCTCTTTAAGAGTTTAGTGTATTAAGATCAGAGACCCATATGATAATAGAGAACAATATATAGCACTTTAAATTTTTGGAAAATTTTTAATTCATTGGGTGATATGTACTTTCCTGTTATATGATTTGATTATTCATGGATTCTGTTTTATTAATTGAAATTGGACCATGCTCTAAAACTTAATATTAGTTATGATTTTGTAAATAAACTGATGTAGCTCCAAGAAATAAAAATACAGAGATTATCAAAACTGTGCCTGTATACAATAAAGTTAGGACTCATGTGGGGCTCCATCCATACTAGACCAAATTTTAATAAAGTGAGTGGAAGAATGCTAGGACTCTTGTAGTATAGGTGAAGTCTCAACTTAAAGTTTCCAACTTAATCATTAATTTAAGTAATCCTAACTTACATTTGCTAAAGCTATTTATCTAGTTTGATTCTTTGTTATGCCTAAGGCACAATACCATTATTAACTTAAAGTGCTTTAGCGTTGACCAAGATCAATCAATATTGATAAATTTCACCAACAAATGAACTCAGGATAAATAACCATTGAAGTGATCCACTAATTGATACTCCAGGTATATTCTAATCTCAGTTATCATTTCAAGGAACAAAGCTTTATCTTAATTTCATCTCACCTTATCCTTAAATTCACCCTATCTTATGAGTACCTTTATCTGTTGCATATTTCCTTTTATTCTTTGAAAGTTTTAGGATAATATTTCATTTTTATTCCCAGTTCCAACAGGGCTTGCACTAAATGTTCCTTATATTCCTTATTCTAACCTTTATTTTACAGGTACTAATTTGTTGTGCTAATTGTTTACCCATTAAACAACTGGTAAACTTTTACCTTTAAATAAGCTCTATGTGAAGATTTTTGTGGGCCTCTGAGCCCTTGTTTAAGTCCCATTTAAGTCATATACCAGAAATCCCTTCTGATTTTTGGCTCTCACTGCATTGCCATAGCAAGCGGTACATATTATTGATTCATCTCTCCAGGAACCTCTGGCATCTCACTATCTAAGTTCTTACTACCTTATAAGGACCTCTGAATCAACTTAGGTTAAGTCTTACTCTCATTTGGTCACCTTGTCAAGCTTCAAAGGATCAGCCTTTAGACTCCCTCAAGTCCAACAGAGCCACATGGTGTAGGGAGCACATTTGTCCTCCTTTATCAAAATCTTTACTTCTCATCCAATAGGAGGATTAAGCAGAAGTCATTATTTTTTGTTTACATCTGGATTGTCATGACACAGTTGTCCTGGAACTTCAAGCTTGAAGCTCAGGGACTTAAGATGCAGTTTTATCTAGGGTATCAACTAATAAACTTGGTAGATCAATTTCCATAAATGGTTCCTGAATAACTTTAACTTTATTATACCTATCTGTTGTCATCTACTCACTAGGTGGCATAACATCCAATTCAATGAGAAGCAAATCCAGAGAAAGGTGTTCAAATAGCTTTCCAAGGTTCTCTGTAGGGTACATACTAAACCTGTACTTATAAATCTTAACAGTCATTACCAAAAAAACCAAGGCATAAGTTCCTGGCATGTTCCTAGTGGACAAGATGCTTTCAACATTGCTCTCCTCTCAAATGCATACAAGTCATTTTTGCATAGCTATGTCTTCAACTCAGAAAATTTACATCTATGGGTCTCAATTTCTTGTAACCATTTCAGTATTTGAGCTTTATTTTCTTTAGTTGACTAACTCTACTTATTTTGACCTTCAAGAATTTTAATCAATTTTAAGTCCTTAATGGTATTAGTTTCTTTTTTACTAGATGGTCCCAACCCAAGGGGGGATTCATCGATGTTTATTGAATTACACCTGGGCTCCTAAGAGCCTGAGGCGAGGGAAGGGGAGGAGGAGGCATCGAGAAAGGGAGGGGGTTTTCACGCCAGAGCCGTGCTGCAGTGACAACTGAGCGGGGAGGGTTGGCGACATAGTGCAGACCTTCAGGGCCATCTCAAAGTGTACCTGAAAGTGGGTGATCATGTGTGGAAGGGTCCACACCTGCTGGTCAAAGGCAGCATGAAGGAAGGAGTTATGGATGGTCCAGATGGCTGTGGCATAGTTGAGGACACGGAGGGGTTGGTGGCAACCAGGCAATGTCTGCTCAAACGTGAGGTCTTGCACAGGGTGTCCAGACCATTTATGGTATTAGTTTCCTTTTTTCAAAAAAGAGATCTATCCATATAAGTTACATTTGGTTTTAAAGCTTGACCAACTTATTTTTCCATCTCTATATATTGATCTTCTTTTCATTAAATTGATCTATGTTGTCAATATTAATGTACTATGATGGATAATCTTCAATTCTTTCTAAAGCTTTGCGATTTCACTATGCATGTTTTCTATGAAATTTAGTGATTTCTGGTTTGCTTCTATATATCTATTTAGACTCAACTACCCCTTTAAAATGCGCTGATGTAGACTTTAGGGAAAGGTTACTGCATAGGTATGTTTTATATAAAATAAGAGTTAGCATAGATGCATTTGTTTGAAGATAACTAATTAGTCACTTCTTTTTTATAAATGTTTTGACCTCACTCAAGTATCTTCTTTTTAACAAGTTATATCCACCTCGCTTAAGTAATTTAATATTTAAATTTTTTAAATTTTATTTGGAGAAGGCTGACCAGGGGATGGACACTTCTGATAAGTAAACTAACAAAATGAACATCAGCAAGAGGAGGGCACCCCAGAGAAGTAAACGCTTACTCCTGTTGCCAGCGAGAACGCCACAAAATGGAAGGGGGTTATGTGTGTAGGGGCTTGCGCCACTATTGAGCACGTATGTAGGAAGGGGTCTGAAGCGATGAACCAAACTGGAAACCAGGATGAGACCAACTGATGGCGACGGGGTGGCAGGTACCTAAACATTCAAGCTAGAAATTGGTCCACAAGGTTTGGCTGGAACCAGTGTACAGCTTCCTAGAGGGTTGGAGTAGAGCCTGAGATAGCATCCAAGACAACCGTGTGGATATTCCACATAGAAATTGCAACCATTAAGGCATGGAGGGAAGGTGGTATAGGGGAAACCAAGGAGAAGGCGAAGATGTCCTTAGATAGGCTGAATGGCTGTGCCTGATCCTGGTGAAAGATACTCTGAACCTCACACCATATTGCTTTCAAGGGAGGGCACTCTTACAGACGGTGAACCAAAGTTCCATACTGGCCACACATGACACAAGATGAGTGCAAAGAGTTAGAGCGCTTGGCGGTACGGTATACCCATCTCAAGCATTGCCACACATGGGAACAAGTATGTGGCTGCAGAAGAGGGTGGAGTTACTTCCAAATGGCTTTTCTGGGTATTGAGGGAGTAGGGGATGTCTGACATGTCCAGGTAGTCCACCCTAGCTATGATAGGGGAACTCATGGGTATCACTCCGTTCATAATGATTTGCCCTTGTACTTCCTGGGTGAACAAGGAGTAGGGTGCCCCCTCTGGGCGGTGTGTCCACTGATGTGAATTCTCCACTCAGCGATCTGCATGGAGAGGAGGATCCTTTTGAAGTGGGGTGACGTCCCATGAGGGCTCGCTGCAGAAGGATGCGAGGCGAGATTTTAACAGAGAGTGGGGGTGGGAAGGATTTGTGAGGCCCAGGGTGCGGGAGAAGTTGGAGCAGGCTGCTCGGGACCAGTGCTGGGCTGAGATTGTAGGGTTAGTAACGGCAGTGATCCAGGTGCTAAGGATTTTGGCAGCATGGGTCTCAAAGTTGAGCAGACCCATACCACCACAATGGCGAGGGCCAAACATGACATCCAGGCGCACCGGCGGTGGGCAGCCTAATCAAAGCCACCCTTGCAGAAGGGCGTATAGTGACTTGAAGAGATAAAAGGGGGGAAAGCGATGTCGTGGGCCTCAAACCAAACTTTAGAAAGGAGCATAGAGTTGGCTAGCACTAGCCTTCTGTAAGGGAGGTCTGGCGGGCTTTGAGGGAAGCTATGCGTTTCATAACGTTGTCTAAGATATGATGCTCCATCACAGTTGAGGCGTACCCTCCCACCTCCAGCCACACCCCAAATGGAGGACTGGGCCAGCGGTGGGGCTTATCACAAAGGGAAGCACAAGCGGAGCGGTGTGGGGTGGGCAAGGCAGGGCAAGAGATCCTGTGAGCAAGTTGTTGAAGCATGTAGAAAAGGGGGCGCTGGGGACCAGTGGGCTTGGTATCAACCAAGGAGAAAAATTTCGGTTTTGGAGGCGTTAAGTGCAGCATTACTTACCCTGGAGTAAGCCTGGATAGTTGCTTCAAGCGCGCGTTCATCATGATTGTTAGACACCCCAACCACACAATCATCAGCAAATTCCAGCATCTTGACTGATGTTTGGCCTTGCACATAGACACCAGTAAGGCTGGCATTTACATTGCGAAGAAGTGGGTCAAGGCTGAAGTTATACAAGAGTGGGCTTAGAGGGTCCCCTTGACGTAGGCCCCTTTGAGGGCGAACTACATCCGTGAGGAAGCCAGGCCCGCACAGTCATTGTGGCAGATTCCGTGAGCAACATCACCCAGATAATGAAATGATAGGGAAGGTGGAACTTGTGGAGGCAGGCTCTGAGGTAATCCCAGTTGACTCTATTGTAGGCCTTCTGCTGGTCTAAAAAAACAAGTGCTCCAGAAGCCGTGGATTGGCAGACGTTGGCTACAGTGTGAATGTTGTCCCAAATAGACCGTTTGGGAATGAAACCAAATTGCTCAGGGGAAATGAGAGCAGAGGCAACTACCCCTAGACGGTTTGCCATGATTTTAGTAAAAAGTAAAGTATCTGTGGTAGTTATTGATATGGGGCGCCAGTTGGCCAAGTCCAGCTTATCCCCTTTCTTGTACAACGTTATTGTGTAGGCCTCTTGTCCTCTAAGGAGGAGGCGCGTTTCCATTAGGCATTAATTCATTGAGCAAGCAACAAGGAGGAAAAATATTTGAAATTTTTCTTATAGAACTCGTAAGGAATTCCGTCTGGACCTGGGCATTTCCTGTACAGTGCACTGCAAATGGCAGACCAGAGTTCATCCCTAGAAATCAAATTCTTCAACTCTGGATAACGGGAAATGGTGCAGATATGTGCACTTTTGAAAAAATCGTCCACTTCAGCCAGCTGAACTGGATTGGAGCAATACATTTGGAGTATAATTTTGTACTTTGATTGCCACTTTAGCTGGAGTATCTGCAATGGAGAGGTCTGTCCTCTGCACCTGAGTGCAGGCCAAGCTCTGTCGCGGTGCAAAGAATTTTCAAAATAGTAAGCGAAGCGCATGTTGCCCGCTATTATATGCTTTGCTTTATACTGAACACAAACCCAATGCTTGTGTTATCTTACCAGTTCGTTGAGGCGAGCGGAAACTTCTGCCCACTTATAGCCCCAATCTGGACTGTAGCCTGCTGCTGGGACATTGTATTACAGGTGGTCCACTTCTGCCAGCGTGCACAAAATGATTGCTGAGGCAGCCTGAGAGCGGAGCGATGAGATGTGGCAAGTCTGATGGATGGCATTCACTTTGAAGGTAGACCAGGTGAAAAGTAAGTCTGCACATAATGGTGTGGTAAACTCCAGAGCCAAGGTCTTGGTGTCCACCCATGAGGAAAACCTGGGCGATGTGATCTTGGCTGGGTGGAGTTTGCACCACTTTGGTGCCTGTGCCACTGGATGTGACAAAGAGAAGGAAATATCATCCTGTGGTCAGATAAAATGAGTTTGTCATTGTAAAGTGGGAAACTTGGGATTGAAATTTCAATGCTGTGAGAATAAGGTCGATGTAGGACATAGACCTCAGCTGTCCATTGTGCACATGGGGACGAGACATGATTGGAAATAGCGGTGCATGATGTAGCAGAGTATCAAACAACCCCAAAGTGGCTTTTAGAACGTGAAGTTCTACATGCCCCTGCGGGGGTGTAGGTGGTAAGGGCCAGCGGTCAGTAGCTGGGTTGGACCAGCAGTTCATGTCACCAACAACAAATGGGTCAAGGGGAAGCGGGAGGTAATTGATGGCTGAGAAGAATTCCTGATGAGCTCATGCACAGGTTGGGGTGTAAATGTTAACAACAATGTGCACCTCATCATCCCACAAAAAGGTGACAACAAGGACACAGCCGATAAGGTATGATGTTGATGGAGTAAAATTTAAAATTATTGGTCACTCAAACAGGCACCCCACAGTGTGGTGATCAAAAGGAAAGGGAAGGGAGGAGCATGGTTGCCCATGTGTCCTCTTCACCGCGCAGATAGTGGGTTTTCTGAATGGCCAGGATGTCCATGGGTAAATTATTTTTGAAAAACTCAGTTTCCTAGCCCAGGATGGCGAGGCCTTGAGTCCAGAGATGTTCAACGTCCCTATAGTAAAGGCTCCCCCATCGCACCTTAGGTGCGAGGGAAAGGGCACCTGTGCCCTTCAGCCTTCTCTTTTTCAGCACGTCACTGTATGGCAGCACGGGTATTCTGTTCAATGAAGTACAGTTCATTATGGGTAGCCTTTGCGGTGGGGTTAATGTTGGCTTTTGCCTTCTGTTTAAACCCCCTTGAATATTTTTGTTTTTTGTGTGGTGTGCACTTGCAGTGCACCATCAACTGTTGATGAAATTTCGGAAGGTAGATTGATGTCAACTTGGTTTCAATCAAGGCTTGGTGGCGTTGGGTGGGTGAATCTGACTCACCCATTGGGTCATCAGCTTGGGTGGCCTAATCTGATTGGTGGAGGGATTCATGAGCCACCTCTGCGGTGAATGACTCAATGTCCTCCTGGGTCTGGGCAGGTGGGATCAACGATGCAGTCATGGTCACCACCTTGGCCGCTGCTCTGTGGGCCTGCTTGGCCTTCATATGCTCCTGCGGGGACACAGGTTTTACTTGAATGTAGCACCTGGGCGCTCCCCATGGGAAGGCTGCAATGGTGTCTATTGCCAGTTCATAGTGGGCATCTGCATCGCACATTGCATTTGTGATGATTTTGGTTTGAGTAATGCCCTCCTTGGCATGGCAGGTATGGGCCTTGTGGCCAAAAGTGTGACAGAAGGTGCAGATAGGAGGCACGCTATCCATGGTGACCCGGAATGGGCAGGATTCTTGCCCATCAATTTCCACAAAAGTGGTGTGAGGGATTTGGGTCAAATCTTCTGCTACCCCACTTAGATGTAGTGAGAACAGCAATTTCTAAGCCCGTGCACAGGTATGGCATGAGCGTAAAGCACTGCATCTTAAAGTATTGGATTTTCCCAAATAAAAAGAACCCAGCCTTTAGGTGGTGCTCCAGTACAGTGCGCTTAAATGTTGTATTTAGGAAGTCAAAAGTAACGAAAATTTGATTGTATTTAATCCAGCAAGTGCACTTCATGTCAACTACCTGTTGACTGTTCTAGGAGGTCCACCACCACCCGCACTTTAGTGGCTTCATCTGCCACATTTTTGTTTTTGAATACAAGATCCAGCCAACCACAAGGCATGGAGTGCGGTGACATACACTGCGTTCAGGAAATGTGTGTGTACATCTCCACAAAACTTCTCCCAAAGTGCTGTTTGTTGTAAATCTAAGAATACTTGCACCCCATGATCCACTGACAATAGTTGTTGGGAGTGCAGCATATTGATGAACTGGTTGCAGCGCGCTTGCCAGGCCAAAATTTCTGGGGAAATGCTAACCGCCAGTTTTTCACTACTAATTTTATCTATGCTTCTGGTTTCTTTGGGGCGTTTACAAAACTTGGTTGGTGTGAGGCCTGCACCTGTGCCCTTAACTTTTCTCACCCAACTGCTACCTGACATTGGGTGCACACTAATCTCATTAATGAGATTATCTAACTTACCTAGATTTTGAATTGAATATGTTGCAAAAGTGTTTGCAACGAGAGAAAAAAGTTTAGTAACTGAATATTTAGATAAAGATAATTAATCATCATTCTCCAATAGATACAAAAATATACTAAATAATTAACTATCTAACTTATTTTTTATCAAAAAACTAGAGTGTTATATAAATGGAATTTTTGCAAGCTTGGTGATCAACTTAGGGGTTGCACCTCTATTTAGAATGTCATTTGTCAAGAAATTGGTATGACTGGATGATAACCATATATTTGGCAGATAATATTTTATTAGTCAAGGCAAGCCTCAAGAATTGAGTGGTAATTTCTGTTGACTGGAAGTGAATCAACTAAAGTGATAATAGTTTGGCAAATAGAGGGAATTCCTCCAAAGCCTCAATGATGGGACAAAACTCCTAAAATTGTAGTGAATATAGAGTTACTAAGCTGACAGGTCAAAATTGACCAGGAATATTGAAGATTAAAAGCTAAACTAGATGGGTTGGGACCATCTAGTACTAAAAAAAAGCCAAACTAGATAATAGAATGAGGAGGTCTTTTGATAGAGAAGAAAGAAGGAAAAGGGTTAGTAGAAGTAGTCCTTTATTTTATATAATGGGTAGATGGTATCCATTGGGGCAATAGCTCCTTATCTATTACTTTATTGTCTATTACCAAGGTTTAGCGACCTTCATATTGTTCATCCATTACTCAGTGGTGTTAAACCTGTGCAACTAGCCTAGCGGATTTAATAATATCGCCAAAGTCTAACAGTGATGCTCACTACAGGGGGCCACTGGTCAACTGTAGTATAACGGCAACTAGGGCATCATGATGAGTCCCCACTACTTAGTCATAAATTAATAGGGTTCCAAAACTAATACTCCAGTGAGCCAATAGAGATATACAACGAGGAACTGGCATTATTTATGATAACAGAAACAGAAAATGAGAAAATTAGGATGGATTTTCAGCTAGCAGCTTGTCCTGCATTAGAGTCAGACCAACAGGGCAGATCCACAAATGTAACACCTCAGCAAATTTGGGGTATCATGGAATGGCTCTTACAAAGTTTCTGCCTTATGAAGGAGATGTGGGTGAAAATGCCATGAGCCTGTTTTCTAATCAACGTGACCAGCAAGCATTTTGTGAGATGAATATGTCTTACAATGATGCTACCATTATGGGGTTGTCTTGCCAGCTCAGCTTCCATGGGGTTGAGGAATACCTGGTCGCTTATGTTCAGCCTTTGATTTGGAAACTTCTACGTGTGTTGGCTCAGCATAATATTGAAATTGGCAATGTCATGCATTTTGTTTAAGCTTAACAGAATGACATTTGCCTCTTGCTCAATCGCCTCAACCACTCTTTCTTGTAGATACAGGATGTGCTAGTGCAAGTAAACAGTTGTGTTGTGGATGTCTGCAATTACATGGACCAATTAACTCCATGATTGAACCATGAATTACCCTAAAAAATAGGAGAGTTATTAGAGAGGTGTTGTATTTTGGGTGAATGGATATGGGATATCAAAACATTGAGTATTAACACCAAGCGCTTTATGATGGACATGTCCAAATGAGTAGAAGGCATTGACATGGCAGTGGCTCAGACAAGGGACCAGTTACCCTATTAGAGTTGTAGCTGAATGATCAAGCCAATGCAGTGTCAATTGAATATAACCAAGTTCAGAGCAGAGTGGAGCAATTAGTGGGCTGCAGACCATTTAACTGGCTCTTTCTTGGCAACCTCAGGATATGGGGTAATTGCTAAGTCGGATAAATTAGATGGAGAGTTTAAGCCAAAAGCTCAAGACCAAGCCATTACTCTTCCATTTTTAGACGTTGGAATACGCCTATATGTGAGTTCATTTGAAAAAAAAATTTAGGTCTAATGAGGAACTGGTGTGAGAATGAGTCGCTTTAATCAATCAAGTGGATGAAGCAAATTGTCAAGCTTGTGATACTGGATACCAGAACATGAGAATGCAGGGCATGTTGGAGGATGTCCTCTTAAAGCTTCAGTAAATGGAGCATAAATAGATATAGAGTGAGTCTTCTGCCGCAAATTACATAAAGAAGTCAAGGAGCTTAATCAGGGGGTAAGAGATGGGCGGTGTCACTGCAATTTGGTCAAAATGGATCATATTATAGACAAAAATTTCTCTGCAAAGACTGGAGAAGGAAGTAGGGGAGCAGCCAGCGGAAATTCTGGCAAGGAGTACTATGGTTCAGCCAGCAAGTACCCCCTAGTTGACATGGCAGTCCCTCTCATCAATACAACCTCTTCCTGGTCAACTATGGCAGATTTGCAACCAGACTTGTACCCCTATTCTTGATCACAAGGGGATGTTCCCTTTGGCCAATCTTAACCTAACTTTTCTGCTCCCCAAGCTTTAAGCACAGAGATGGGCAAGTTTGTACAGATTGAGAAGCTGCCGCCTTTCGTTTGAGATGGGAACATGCACAAATATTTCAAATGGTTCAAATTTTCCATGTAAGGAGCATTGAACTGATGAAAGGCGAAACTGTTGTTATCTGCTATGGATGTCAAGAGAACCAACCAGTTCACATTTTACCTTAAGAGTAGTACCATAATGGATCAAGAGGTGAAGGAAACCATGCTCCATATGTTTGGGGGTGTGGCGAAGATGGCCCAGCGCAAGGCAGAATTTTTTGACAATAAAATTCCAAAAGAACAAGTCCCTGGTGGAGTTCATGAACTGGTTCTCAGCCAAGGATCACATGTTAGTGAGAGCAAATATCTTAACTAACGTTGATGTGGGCATAGCTATGATGGTGGCTGTTAAACCATATTGAGAGCTATATAACGCTATGGACACATTTTCAAGAATATGTGGAGCTTTTACAAATTGTTAATTATTTATGCTATCTCTCTGTCACTTTTTGTAAGAAGAGTGTCTATAACTCTCCTGTTCCCAGTGAGGTAGTGCTTGGTGCACAGGGCCAATGATAGGGAACTAGTCACCCAAATAAACGTTACTAGAGCTCAGCAGAGGGTGCTGGAGCAATAATAACTTAAGTAGAGGAGTGCGATCTTTAGGGTAAATAATCAACCTAAATTGACGCGAACAGAGGGAGAAGGGATAAGCGTCCCAGGTTGGAGGAACCTGAGCGAACCAACAGTGCACTAGGGGATAACCTAATCTATTTGTAATGGAATGGTTAACGTAGAGCAAGACCTCCTCATAGAGGTCCATGCACAGGATCATCTGAAATAACATAAAATGGGAAAGTTTATAATGGAAAGTCAACCAAAATGAAAAGTTGGTCACGAAAATAAAATTTAAACTTTGTCAAGGTAATTCTGGGTCTTCAAAAGCGGTCCCAAGCACCGATTCACCAATAGGCAAACACTTCCATCCAAATTGGCAAAATACACTGAAACTGACTTCACTCAAGTAATCAATTGAAGTTGTACTCTACCCAAACACGTAATTTTGTAAATAGAACAGGTTTTGAACCCCCATTCCCCAATCAACTGAATAGAACCATCTTTGTTAATTGAATAACTTGTCCATTTTAACACATGAGCTGATACAAGGAGGCTGGGCGTTATGCACCTCACTAGTACCAGCCTGGGCATATTTTGGCTTGTACCCAGAGTTGGTCTAAAGTGTGCTTGAGGTCAGGAGGGCCTGAAGTTTCACCTTCTGGGCCTCCTGCCGCCCAGCCTTATCCTTGGGGTTGGTGCCTACTATTAAGTCATTTAACCATGACACTTTTAGTGCAAACAATGTGGAACAGAAAGCCCCTGTGATTACTGCCAAATCCCTGTCAGAAAATGGACCACAACGACTTGGTTATATTCTGCTGGGTAATACTCGTCCATTAATATGTCAGAAGGTCTTTTCTGTCCTCCTTATGATCAAACGGCTTGTCCCCAGCTAAATTACAACTCCTTGTTTATCTTCTGACCTGTACCATCAGGTGTGATACATAGATAAAAGCTGTTTATAGATGATTATTTCTTGTGCAGCCAAAGAGGCCATTATGTGGCTAGTTGCCCTGGAAAACTAAATGTTCATGCTGTACCACCTGCCTAACTGAAAGGGGAAAGTTTGAGTGGAGTAGAAATGGGACGCTCTACCTCTACTGACCAAAATCTATTTCTTTCTGATGGTTCCCATAATTTACTTTGTTAGTCCCAGTACTCACCCTGACGACTTAATATCAACAAATTCATAACAATATCTCAGCCTCAATCCAAGAGAGCGACCATAACAATACAGACTCAGAGTTCAACTAGGATGTGAAAAAGCCATACGCCTGTCAAATCCTTGAGCAAAACAGCTTAGGCGAAGTCAGACCCTCAATGGACGTCATCACCATATTGGTGGTGAACTATGCAATTACATTATACAAAAATTGCCCAGGAGTATCTTCATGTTGGCGCCAGTATTGTAACTTTTCTTGGTAACAAAAAGCCCTTGGATGTTCATGTAATAAACACCAATAGTTCTTCTTATTTGGAGTATACATACTGTGATATTTTCGTTCAGAATACAAAAAATCCGAGCTATTATAGATACTAAAGATCCAGTTAATTATTATTCTATTAAGCTCATGTCTAAGCTTCTTCTAAAGCCTGGTGTGAAACATTGAGTAGTGTATGGGACTGTGGGGGCACAGAGCATTGTTTCAGAGGGCACTTACAGCGTGTTACCTCTGAGATTTGGTTTGGTCAGGTCTTCCATCCTAGCGGTGGTTCTTCATAATAAAAATTATGACAAGTTGGTCAGTGTAACGAATGGGTTTGTCCCATCCGTTAAATTCCAACTTGGATTAGGATTTTCTGAATCTGAGTCAGATTGTTAAAAAACATTTTTAGTTTTGGTCGCTTTGGACATTGGGTTGTGCCTCACCCGAGCTGTTAGTTAGGCTTGTGCAAGCCTAATTGATAGCTTGGGTGAGGGCCCCATAGCGCTGCCTTTATAAGGCGCGCCCACCCATTCCAAACCTCAGTTTGGAATTCTTACCTTAGTATGTCCTTTCTGGGAGCATTGTCAGTTGCTCCTCAGCTGAGCTCTGGTCGGCGGGTCCCTTTTCATTCCTGAATAAAAAATAAAGGTCATTTTGGGGCTCACATACCTCACATACCTGTGGTCTTTTTGGGATGCTCAAAATTTGAAAGAGCTTTCATGTGATTGGGTTGGACCAATCACAAATTCATGCATAACCAATAAGCAGGTGAAATGTTTGGTGCTTGTCAGTGCTCCAAACCTTTTTCCTGCTTTGGTTAGGCCGCATTGGTTGCTTGTCAGTGCACCAAAGGAACTTTTATATGGCGGCCAGAACTGGTTTTTATTAGTTTGTGACATAATTCCAAACTCATTGCCTTGCGCGCTGCTGGTCCTCAGTTTAGCTGACCTCAGTGGTCACTTGATCCCAGTTGTCAAGTAACCAGCACTGGTGGGAGCTGGTAACTAATGGTCAACCCTGGATTTGAAGTGACCGTCAGCTAATTTTCCCAGTGGGGCCTCCCACCCACCAGGGATTCAGTGGCATTGAGGGGACTTGTCCCAGCAGGGCTCCCTCACCCCTTGGATAGTCTGCCAGAAAAGGGGTCGGATGGCCAGCTGTGCTGGACTGTGTACCCCTCTTGCATTTGCCATGGTGAAAGTGCCTTCCCAGTCAGGATGGGAAGACCATCACCAATGGGGGCCTGGGAGGGGGCGCAACACAGCCACATGCTGGGCATGCCTCTTATGCCAGGTGGGCTGATTCTGGCAGCCCAGTGGCGATTTGATCGCGCCATCTGTTTTTCTTTGAGGGGCTCAGAGTTTATCCAGGCTAATTTTCCTCGGGCTCGAGGTAACTCGCCCCAGGAAGCCCTTGTCATAGCAGCTTTCCACCAAGGGGCCCCTCTTTGGGGAGGGGTTTTTTCCCTTTAGCAGGGGGTGATGTAACGGATGGGTTTGTCCCGTTTGTTACATTCTGACTCAGATTAAGATTTTCTGAATCCAAGTCAGATTGTTTAAAAACATTTTTAGGTTTGGTCGCTTTGGACATTGAGTTGTGCCTCGCCCAAGATGTTAATTATGCTTGTGTGAGCCTAATTGATAGCTTGGGTGAGGGCCCCATAGCGCTGTCTTTATAAGGCGGCCGCCAATTCCAAACCTCAGTTTGGAATTCTTACCTTAGTATGTCCCTTCTGGGGAGCATTGTCAGTTGCTCCTCAGTCAAGCTCTGGTCAGCGGGTCCCTTTTCATTCCTGAATAAAAATAAAGGTAATTTTGGGGTTTGCATACCTCGCATACCTGTGGTCTTTTTGGGGTGCTCATTTTCAAAAGAGCTTTCATGTGATTGGGTTGTACCAATCACGAATTCTGTGTAACTAATAAGCAGGTGAAATGTTTGGTGCTTGTCAGTGCTCCAAACCTCTTTCCTGCTTTGGTTAGGTCACTTTGGTTGCTTGTTGGTGCACCAAAGGAACTTTTATATGGCAGCTGGAACTGGGTTTTTCCGGTTCATGACAGTCAGAGCCACGTTCATATGGCGATATGGGGCAGTGGTCAATATGTGGAAGAAATGATTAATATCCTGAGACAATAGATCCCCATCTATTTTTCCTCCAGCGTAGTCCCAAAGGACCCAATCCGCTCCAGTCAAAAAATATTTATGTATAATAATGTGATTTTTCCTTTTTGATATCAGCAGATGAAGCGGAGGACTAGAGCTCTACCTAACCAGATTTATAAGTACACCAGTATTTGACTGTGGGCTGCAAATTCCATAAGTATACCTTTGGGGCATCAGGTCATACTAGGGATGGAGCTTGAAATAGACATCCTGGAAGGGCTAAATGGGGAAATTATGGGGCCCTACCAGCAATTGCAGCTCAAACCCCATGTGGTTTCTGGATTATTGTTACCCAGGCATGGGAAAGTGAAAATGTTGATAGAAAACCTTCAGAAGGAGTTGATCACGGTCTAAAGGCGTTTAATGGTGGCTTATTTACACTTGACTCCTATTGATAAGATTCACCATATTGATGATTCTGAGTCTTGGAAGAACCTTGGCCTATCTTAAAAACATCATTTGGTGTAATGAAAGTGGTTCCACGTGGTTCTCTGACTGAGCTGTCAGAGGAACAGAAGGTAGGGTGATGATTTTGTTCAAAAAATACCAAGAATTTTCACATCTACTTACCACAATTTGGATGCTCGCATGGAGTCATGCATTAGGTAGACATGGGCAATCACCCCTATTTTGTCATGGCCTATTTGGTACTTGAAAGCTTCAAGGAAGTTGTCTCTAATGAGGTAGACAAATTGATTGAGCAGGGGATGTTAGAGATGTCCAAGAGTTCATGGGCATCGCTGGTGCTGATTGTTAAGAAAAAGATGGCACAAATTGGGTGGTCATTAACTACCAGAAGCATAATAGCGTCACAAAGAAGGATTCATATCCTTTCCCATGGATTGATAACGCTTTAGATCAGCTGAGAGTTTCTAATTATTTTACTGCCATGGACTTGATATTAAGGTACTGGCAGGTCAAGTTGCAAGAAGCAGAATGGGAGAAATGCACCATAATCGCCTCTAAGGGATTGTTCCAGTCTATGCGTATGCCCCAAGGTTTACATAAAGCCCCAAGGTTTACGTAAAGCCCCATCTACATTCCAGCGGGCTATGGACATGATATTGGGTAACCTGAAGATGTCTTGCATTTTAGTCTACCTTGATGATATTAATGTGCTCTCATGGATTTTCATGGAGCATCTCAACCACTTAGAACAAGTTTAGCTGACTTGCTGATGCTAACATCAAAATCAAGCCTTGAAAGTGCCATTTTTTCAATGAGGAATTGGAATACCTTGTGTTTTTGGTAGACGCAAAGGGGCTTATAATTCATCTGGTGAAGGTGGAAGCTATATGTAAGATGACTCAGCCAGGTAATAAGCAAGATACCAGGTATTTTTGGGGATGGTCAGTTACTACTGGCAGTTCATTCCTAGCTTCAGCTGTATTGGGGACACCATTCTTTAAATTATTATAGAATAATGCCACCTGTCAGACAATCTCCTTCTCAACTTTAGTAAAAGAATGTTAGAGGTATGAGTGCCCCAAATCTGCTACCATGATTGGCCCATCACCTGCCCGATCTTCAAATAATATTGTGGTTATCAATGATATAAGTACCCATGGCAAAAAGACCTTGGCAGATTCTCGGTGGAATCCTAACTATTGGAAAAATATGGTTTATAACAAAAAACAGCTTAAAAAGGTAATAACTAATAATAAGATTACTCCAACTTCTCAGCCAAATTTGGGGTGTTTGTTACCACATGGGTTTGATCACCTCCAAGGTGAGAAGATATTACTTGACGATGGTAGATTGCAAATTAATCAATAATTACCACATGAGTCTGACCACTGCTGAGGTAAGAAGATTTTACTTGACGATGATAGGGTGCAAATTAACCAATCATTACCACACAAGTCTGACCACCACCGAGGTGAGAAGATTTTACTTGCTGGTGATTGGATACAATTCATCAAATTGTTACCACATGGGTCAGTTTTGCCTCAAAATATTTATCTTTGATCTGATAGGCCAAAAGCCTATATTTCCTAATTTAGATGACTCAGCTATATATACTTTTGCCTTGAATACCCATAGTCTCGAAATTTGAACTAGTTTAAATAGGAAATACTAGTATTGAGAAAAGGACCTTTCTTGGGGGTGGAAGGCGAGTTGGTAGGGTGTACAGCTACCAACCTGAAGGTTGCGGGTTCGATTCCTGCCCTTTGCACATTGATTGGGGTGACAGCCAAAGGAAACTATTGGCAGTTAGTAGGTATAATAACACAAAAACCTTACCCATGATGTAACCAGAAAAATCCGAGTCCCGATCCAGAGGTGAAAAAACTTTCTATGACAGAGTTGACCCTGCTCAGGTTTCATGTCGATACTTTCTTTCTCTATTTTGGTAATGTCTGTCCCCCAGTTGGCTTGCCTCAAATAAATAAAATAAAATAAAGAAAAGGACCTTTCTTGGTTTTGCCCTGCTTAAACAATAAAAAACGTAAAAAACTTTAACAAAGCATTATTTATTAATTTTATTTATATAGTAAATTTCTCACTTTAACAAAGAATTTGTGGCATCTGTCAGTGGATCCCACAAACTGGTGCTCACTACAGGGGACCACCCTGAATACTTTGATAAGTATTAAAGAAATGGAGAGTGTTACCTGTTGGGTGCAAAATGGGGTGGGACTGAAGATGATGATTGAATAGACAGCCCTACTGCTTTTATGTTTGAAGGAGAACAATTTGAGCGCATATTGATACCTGAGTCTCGTTGCATCACTTGGCCAGCCACTGAAGCTGTGAGAGACCTTACTCATGGCATCCTTAACCCTGGTGACATTGCATACTGCAAACGAGCGTTGTTGGTTGAGGAACGCCACTTGTTTCTCTATTAAACTAGTGTCCTCCCAGAGACCTATGGTCAGCTTACACATTTGACCACCTACATACGCAAGTTTGCTCACCCTGCCTTGGTACACATGATGCATCTCTTAGCCAGACATCACAAAGAGTTACATTGACACCTAGATACTCATGCAGCTCTGAATTTAGCTTATGATAAGTTATAACAACTGACCTCCAAATATCTCAGAGCAGTTTGATCTGGTGTGGAAGCTAATTGTAGCTTCATCATATAGTTGCATGATTGACTTACTACTATGGACACTGGGATTTTAAAGTACATTGAGGAAGCCATGAAGATATTCCAGGATGAACTGAATGCTTCCTCCGCTAGCACCCGCTCATTGTTGGAGGAGTTTGCTAAAGAACTTGAAAAGCACAATGAGCAAACGCACCGTGACTTTTCAGCCCCCAACTCCATCCTTCAAGAGGAATATGAACAGCGTGTGGCTGTGGTGGAGTAACATTTAATTCAGGCCTTTTCGCATGTTGATGAGCTTGAACGTTATCTGTTGCTTGAACCATCTAGCGCCACCACCACCCTCGTGGACAAGGTTGTTCAGCTAGAAAAGGAGCTAGCTCTCAAAGCTTTGTTTGAAAATACCAAATATTTGGCATGTCGCCTGACTGAATGCAAAACTGAAGCAAAAGTGGTAAAAGCTTCGCTGGAAAGCCCTGTGCTGTTGAAGGAAGTATTTAGTCAACTAACACAGGTCAAGAGGAAGTATGAACAGATTAAGGAGGGAGTACAAGGCCCCAGATCCCACTCTTTTGACGATGAAGGGTGTAAACAAATGAAAGAAGAGCTGAAGAACCACGTGAAAGCCGTGGAAACTGCTCAATTAAACCTAAGCTCAATGGTTTCACAACTCCATTTTCAAGTCACTGCAATGGAGAGCTGAGTGGAAGATCTTGAAACTCATAAACCAGGGATTAAAGCTCAACTGAGACTATTTGAATCTGGGCCCCTAGAAGCCCTCTCTAAAATGGAAACCTGGCTTGAAGCCATGCATGACCAGTTCAATCACCTTTTGCGGACCTTTGATCAGTTAAGCTACCTTTCTGAAACCTCGGAAGCAGAAGCTCCAGCTATTCATACCTTTACCAGGAATGACTATAATTCATTAAAACCAACGTTTAAAGACAAGTCTATCCCTGGCGAGGGTAGCATTGCTTCGTTTTTATACATTTATGAAGAAGCTATGGAAGGGGCAACTGATCGTCAGAAGGCCAAACATATCCTTTCCTGTTTGGGCCGCATGGCACAGGAGGTGATGGTCCCATATATGGATGCTCTTAGCACCTGGTCTGAAGTTAAAGAGGCCCTCATAAACACGTTCAGTTCAAAACAGGCTTTAAGTATGAAAAAGCAAGCTTTTATGTGTATGAGTATCCAAAAAGGAGAGTCAGTGGTCGCCTTTGCAGAATGATTTTATATGGGAGCACAGACGTTGTTAACTTCAAAGATTTTGACTTTGGATGATGCTGTAGCCGCCGTTTTGACTGGAGTGGCTACTTACCCATCACTAGCGATGCACATCACCTCAGTTAAACACTATTTCCATACCATTCAAGACATCAAAGAGGCATTAATAGATGTCGCTGATTTCCATAAGCCTGAAGTTCCATGTGGAGCAGTATCTCATCCTTGCGTTTTAACCATTGAGGATTCAAAGCCTAAGCCTCGAGCCCTAGCTATTAAAGACAAGAAGGAGCCCATTCAGATAATGGGCCCTGAAGAGAAAAACCCCAAAGCAAAACGTCCTGAACGCCCTTGGTGCAAATACTGCTACAAGTTCAGACACAAGGAGGCTGTGTGCTGGAAAAAGAAAGCTGACGCCGAGGAACAGGAGCAGGGAAAAGCAATGTCAACATAGGGAAAGGCACACCTATTGCTGACAAATCTCATGTACCTGACTCATTTAAACAACTTATGCCAGTACCTCGCGTTACTAATACCCCAGGGGATGATTCTGAGGGGGGTACGGATGAGGTCAGCTATTACATTGTAGGAGTATCTACTGAGGTGGAAGTCTCCAATCGCTTGAATGCTGGAGGAGTAGATGAAGCCACCATACCTGAAGAGATGTATCTCTACCAAGTTCTAGGGAAGCCAGTTGTTATCAATACTACCAGCGATGCAGATGAGGTGTTGTCTCACCTTATTTGCTCTTCAGAATTGCCATACCATGCAGTTCATCCAGTAAAATTACCCTGAGACCGCGTGCAAATTAACCTCCAATTTCCATCTTAAGGAGGTCTTAGCGCTATTGCCCACTTTTGGGGGAATACTTACAAAGGTTGAAGTGGTTATCCAAAAAGTTTGGGTGATGGCTATCTTAGATACAGGCTCCCCGGTGAACTTAATCTCCTCCAAGTTGATGAAAAAGATCAAACTTTCACCTGACTTGGAGTACAACCAAGACTTTGGAACTGCTGGTCCTAACAACACCCGCGCACTGGGTGCTTACTCATCCCTTCCCATTTATATTGGGAAGCTTATTCTATCAGCCCCGCAGTGGCTTTAGATAATAACGCTTATGATATGCTTATAGGTACTCAGTTTATGATTGAATATGATGGCATTATCAATATGAAGCAAGGGGTCTTGTCGTTGCTCAATTATGAAGTCCCCTTAGTTCTAGCCAATAAAGAACCCAGTAAGAAAAATACTCTTGCATGGATGAGTACCCGCTTTCCGCCTTACCTATACATTATACCAACCTTGCAAAAGTGGTTACTAAAGAAGGCCAAGCTGCCAATGAGCTCCAAGCTCCTCTACCTTCTTACCAAGTGTCAGATAGGGTTTTATATTATCACAATCACATAACTCCCCCATAGTGGCAAACTTGGATCAATCTGGGAGGGGCCATTTACCATCATGTATAAGAGAGGAAATGAGTATTCTATAAAGTCTTTGGCTACAGGAATTATCATAAAATGGGTACATGGCCGCTTCCTATGACCCTACACCCCTCCCAACATTCTTGAGGGGGACAATGTCAGACAATCTCCTTCTTGACTTAAGAAAAAGAATGTTGAAGGTATGAGTGCCCCTGAATCTGCTACCATGATTGGCCCATCACCTGCCCAATCTCCAAATAATATTATGGCTATCAATGATATGAGTACCCATGGTGAAAAGACCTTGGCGTATTCTCAGTGGAATCCTAACTATCAGAAAAATATGGTTTATAAAAAAACGGCTTAAAAAGGTAATAACTAATAATAGGATTACTCTGACTTCTTGGCTGGATTTGGGGTGTTCATTACCACATGGGTTTGATCACCTCCAAGGTGAGAAGATATTACTTGACGATGGTAGATTGCAAATTAACCAATCATTACCACATGAGTCTGACCACTGCTGAGGTAAGAATATTTTACTTGACAATGATAGGGTACAAATTAACCAATCATTACCACATGAGTCTGACCACCGCTGAGGTGAGAAGATTTTACTCACTGGTGATTGGATAAAAACATCAAATTGTTACCACATGGGTCAGTTTTGCCTCAAAATATTTATCTTTGATCTGATAGGCCAAAATCCTATATTTCCTAATTTAGATGACTCAGCTTTATATACTTTTGCCTCAAATACCCATAGTCTTGAAATTTGAACTAGTTTAAATAGGAAATACTAGTATTGAGAAAAGGACCTTTCTTGGTTTTGCCCTGCTTAAACAATAAAAAACATAAAAAACTTTAACAAAGCGTTATTTATTAATTTTATTTATAAAGTAAATTTCTCACTCTAACAAAGAATTTGTGGCATCCATCGGTGGATCCCACACCACCTTTGAGTGGACTGAACAATGTAAAAATGCTTTTGATGCCTTTCAGAATGTGCTGGCTAGTGCGCCCATTTTTCACTACCCTAATTTGAAAAATATTTTAAAAATGAATGCTTCACTTTCTGCCTTAGAGGCTTTTATCCCTTAAGGATGATGATGGTGTGGAGCACCCTGTCGCATTTTATAGATGAAGCTTACTCTGTCATAAACTTAATTATACCATGACTGAGTGGGAGTGCTTAGTGGTGATATATGTGTATAAACAGTTCTTGTATACCTTCATGAGTGAAATTTAAAGTGGTAACGGATCATTCATCCTTGCATCAGCTGCAGAATCTTTGTGAACCTAAAGGAAAGCTTGCACAATGAGCATTGAAGCTCTAAGTGATGACTTCAAGATAGTACACCGGCCAGGAGCAAAACATAAGAATGTGGACTGCCTTTTGCATTTATATAATAGTCACCATTATGGCAGATTTGGCAGATATCATGTATGAGAAGATGTTTGTGGGCAAAAATCACAATGAGCTGCCACATGTGATCAAGGCGATAGACAGGCTTAGATGGGATACTTTCTTGCACAATGGGGATCTATATAAGAGAATTGGAGAATCGATGCTGAGTTTCCCAAAACCTTTTGATAGTCAACAATTATTGTGGATTCTCATAAAGCGTTAGGTCATGGAGGGTTGTGAAAAACGTTAAGTTTTTATGACCTTGCTACTATAGGGAGATAATGCATTATGACATGCTTTTAACAGTTGCTTGCTGCCATCAGTGTCAAGTGGAGAAACCTTATCACAAGAAAAATACCTACCAGCTGGTTAAGCCTCATTTTGCATGGCACATAGTTTCCCTTGTGATGGGGCCTCTGCCAACTTATGCAAATTGTTCTAAGTATATAATAGTAGCAATTGATCACTTGACAAGATGGGTGAAAGCAATAGTGATAAACAATTTAGGGGCTGTCACTGCCACCTGTAACAGTCATAAAATCCCAGTTTCTGACTGCTGTATAATAGATTATTCTTTACGCACTGACAGCATCAAAGCAGACTAACTTTTTGTAGGTAGAGATTTGGTGCACTGACAGCACCAAAACATTTCCACTACAAATTAATTATGCAAAGTTTGAATAGTGGTTGATATGACCCAACCACAAAAAAACTCCTTAAAACTGGATATCTATAAAGACCAACAAGTAAATGAGGTATGCTAACCTCAAAACAAACTTTATTATAGTCTGTAGATAAAGAGGGCCCACTGAACAGAGCTTGTCTGGGGAGCAACTGACAATACTCCCCAGGAGGGAAAGCTAGGGGAAAAATTCTGAATTGAGCTTCAAAATTGGCAGGTGCACCTTTTAACAGCTGCCCTTTGGAGGTCTCACCTTAATTATTAATTAGGCTCATATAAGCCTAATCTATGATTCAGGTGAGGCACAACCCAGCGCCCAAAACCAAATGAACCAAAAGTCTTTTTAAAATGATTCAACTTAGATTTAGAAAATCTGAATATGAGTTGAAAATGCAACAATTGAGATGAACTCAATTGTCTAACCACCAAGTTCATTATAAGGTGTGTCATACAGCAACTTAACTGGCTGCAATTTATTCTCATGGATAATGAAACAAATTTCATATTGCATGTCCTGCTCAAATTGTGCAAACTAATAGCAATCTGTGGGGTCTTAACTACCATATATCACCCTGAATCTAATAGGATGGTTGAACGGGTTAACAGAATATTGGTGAACGTTCTCCACAAGCTTGTAAAGGATTATCCCTCTGAGTGAAGTACCCTCCTATCCACTATCATTGCATATAATATCAGCTACCACTTGTCAACAGGGAAGAGTCTTTTCTAATTACTTTATGGCAGACATTCAGATTTTCCCACATTGCTTTACTCCTGTGTGGCACACACTAGCAGAGTAGAACCACAGCATAATCTGACTAACTTAATGGACACACTGATAAGACTTCAAACTGAAGCTTACTCTAATAGTTTAGCTAAGAAGATTTGTAATCAGGCAGCTGACCAAAGTAGATATAGCAGACACCCACAGTTTTCTGTAGGAGATTATATCTTGTTCTATGACCAGCATAGATTTGAAAGGAAGAACAAGCTTGCCAATATATAGACTGGATTGTTTGAGATAATTGAAAAGACTGAAATCAATGCCTACACCATTAAGTAACCCACAGGTGGTCAGATTATCAACTGAGTACATTCAAAGTTCCTTTAGCTGTATAAGCAATAGGAGACTTATTATTTAGTCGGGGGGTAATATTGGGAAATTTGTATGATTGGACAATAAGCTATATATTCAGAAAATTGTAATCTATTAGTCAAGGTGAGCCTCAAGATTTGGGTGGTAGATTATGTTGATTGGAAGCAAATTGATCAAAGTGATAATAATAGTTTGGAAAATAGAAGGAATTCCGCTGAAGCCTCAATGATAGGATGAAACCCATAAAATTGTAGTGAATAGAGAGTTACCAAGCTGACAGATCAAAATTGACTGGGAATATTGAAGATTAAGAGCCAAATGAGAGAATAGAAGGAGGAGGTCTTGAGAGTAAAGAGAGAAGGTAAAGGGTTAGCGGAAGTAGTCCAATATTTTGTATATTAAATAAACTGGTATCTGTGGGGACAATAGCTCCTTATTTTTATTTATTATCTATTACCAAGGATTGGCAATCTTCATATCATCCATACATTGCTCAGTGGTGTTAAACCTGTGCAACCAGCCTAACGGATTTAATTAATACTGCCAAAAGTTAACTGCGTTTATCATCAACAAACTTGTTCCTCAAAAGGGTTTTATAATCTTTATAAGTAACTTTTCAGTTACTATCTCCACTTAAAAAGGTAACTTTTGCTGCCAAGTTTATGATGTCTCAGGATTACTTCAAAAAAGCAGATTCTGATACTTTATTTAACCCCAGTAAATTTACTGGGGTTAAATAAAGTATCTATGTTTATGAAATAGAATATTTTACAATTAATAGTGACCTTAACGCTTAAGAAATTTAATTGCTATTATCAAACCAAGTATCACAATGCTTCAGCAGCTTCAACTGAATATCTATCGTTTTTTACCTCAGCCCAATCATTATGTATGAAACTGATTATTGACTTATAAGCCAAAAACTTAGTTCACATACAAACATTGATGGTTGCACCCAATAAGATATTAATTGGTATCAGCTTTGGGATCAGATCCCAACATCAAAATCTACTGATAATTTATATCGGAAAACATCCCCAGTCAATATTTGCCAACCATCTAGCCAGTCGAAAATTTTGTTGCTAATATGAGTAGCCTATCACGTTGTCAACTACGAGATAACTCGTAGCTTGCGTTATTGCCTAGGACGCCAACTACGAGTTAGCTCGCAGTTTGACAGTCAACGTGTTATTGCCAAGCTAGTCAAATTAATATCTTTGACAGGCGTACAATTATCTAGTCAGCTGAATAGTATGGTCGTATATATATCCAACAAAAGGGTACATTGCAATGTGCACACTCTACTATTATGTTAGCCTCCCATCAAAGAATCCAACTGCTAATAAAACTGAAGTACGGAGTAATATACTTGCTTAATCCATA